>VMDR010009145.1:0-34319 GCA_007922815.1 Macrotus californicus
TATGTACGACCCATGGACATGAACTAAAGAGGGGGAATGTGGGTGGGAAGGGGTGTGCAGAGTGGAGGGGAATAAAGGGGGGGTGGGAATGGGACAATTGTAATTGCATAATCAATAAAATATATTTAAAATTTTTTTAATAATAATTTTTTAAAAATGGAGAATACTTTGAAGGTGACTGAAGTTTAAACATGTAAGAATAAATACCCATGTTTTGTAAATAAATTCTGGTTTGCGGGGGTTCCCCCTTGTATTGGTCAAGCTGCTACGTCTCCCAGGCTTGGCAGAGTGTCCTAATGTGTAGGGTTCTGTAGGGTCCAATGGCACAGCCTTCTCTGTCACCCAAGCTGAGTACTCGAGGTGTGCCCACTCTGTGGCTGAGTACAACATCCTTTTGTAGTCGAGCCTTGGCTACTGTTGGCATGTTAATGGGAGGGATTTACCTGCATTGATCAGCTGCAGATACTGGCTGTGACCACTGACCACCATGGAGGATCAGCTATGCAGAGGTCCACCCAACAGAGCCCGACTTGCTTCAGCAGGGCTCTGGTGCCTGCTGAGTCCACCCCTAGAGTATGTTGCTTGTGGAGGTGGTTGGATGGTGGTGCTTCAATATGTCTGAAGCTTTCCACTGGGTGCGCTGGCTCGGGCCTCAGGAGGTGCTGCCAAGGTCTGCCTTCACCTGTGTTCTTCCCAGAGCCACCTAGCATAAGCTACAAAGCGATCTGCACATGGGCTGCTACTTATGTTGGACTTGGAGGTGCCCAGGCCAGGCCAAGCTGTAAACCAAGGTCTGCTGCTGTTCATGCCTGCCTGGGGGCATTTAATGAAAGGTACTGGGCACGCTGAGGCCAGATGCTGCTTGTTTCAGAGAATTTAGGAAAATCTGAAGCACGAGCCAAGACCAGCCATTTGTATGGGAAAGCCACTGAAAAAAGCCCGAAAGTTGGTTGGGTTGAGCCTCAGGGAATCACGAGGGTGGTGCAAACGGTATGAGCCAGGCTGATGGAATCTCAAACATGGTGCCCACCTGCTGGCTCTGTGGGGAGAGGGCTCATCATAGGAACAATGGCTACTGCCAGCACTTCTCTCTGGGAGAAAGTTGCCCCTCTGGCTCTCACCCTGATACCAAACAATTCACTTCCTCCCCATATCTCTGGTGCCTTTCAAACTGCTGCCCCAGCACTGAAACTCAGAGGGAGCAAGTCTGAGTAAGTCTCGAGCGGCCCCTGAAGAGGAACTGCCTGGGGCTTCAGAAGCCTTCATCTTCCTCAACCTAAATCCCCACTGGTTCTTACAGCCAGAAGTTATGGGGTCCTTCTCTTTCTGGCACTGGAACCCTGGGCTGGGGGGGCCTGGTGTGGGGCTGGGACCCCTCACTCCTCAGGAGGGACCTCTGCAGCTGAGATGTCCCTCCCAATTTTTACCCACCATGCATGGTTGTGGGACCAGACTGTACTGTGTCTCTGCTCCTACCAGTCTCGGTGTGGTGTCTTTAATTCCGTAGCTGTAGGACCTTCATTCAGCTGGATTCCAGGCAGTTCTGAATGATGGTTGTCCGGTAGTTTAGTTGAAATTTTGATGTGGTTATGAGAGGAGGCGAGCTGTGTTTACCTACACCGCCGTGTTGATGGGAAGACTCTGTTGTATGTTTTTAAATGCTTTTGTCTGCATCAATTGATTTTTCCTCATTAGGCTGTTAATATGGGATTGTATTGGTTGATTTTCTAATACTGAACCAGCCTTGCATTCCCAGGACAAACCCCACCTGTTTGTGGTGTATCATCTAATTTATATAGTGCTGGATTTGATTAGCTAACATTTTGTGAAGGATTTTTGCATCCGTGTTTGTGAGGGATTCTGAGCTGTAGTTTCCTTGCACTTTTTCATCTGATTTGGGCACCTGTGACGCTCGCATCACAGAATGGGTTGGAAGTGTTCCCTCTCCTTCTGTTTTTGGAAGACTTTGCATATAATTAGGGTTATGTGTTTCTTTTAACGTTTGAGAGAATTTACCAGTGAAACCATTTGGGTCTAGAGGGGGTGTTTTTTGGGAGATTTTAAGTGAATTCAACTTCTTTAATAGTTGTAGGACTATTCAAGTCATGTACTACATTTCGGGTAAGTTTCGGTAGATTGTGATTTTTTTTAAAGGAATTGGTCCATTTAAGTTGCTGAATTTATGTGCATAGTTTTTCATAGAATCCCCTTTAACCCTTAACATATGTAGAATCTGAAGTGATGCCTTCCCATTGATCACACTGAGCATTTGTGTCTTCTGTTGCTTTCTTCTTTGCTATTCTTGCTAGAAGTTTGCCCATTTTTTTATCTTTCTTCAAAGAACTGGCTTTTGAATTTATTAAATTTCCTTTATTGCTTTTCTCTTTTCAATCTTAACTTCCGTCTTATCTTTGTTTTTTTCTGTTTGCTTTTTAAATTTTTTTCTCTTTTTCTAGTTTTTTTTATGCAAAGACAAATATTTAAGACCTTTATTAACAGGTGCTTGGAGTTTATTGACATTTTTGAAAAAATTAAGTTGTAAACCCTTATTACAAATTAAAAATGCAGTTTTTAAAAATCTCAACTTGACTAGATATGAAGCAATTTAAAAAACTTTAAAGGGGTATTGAGAAAAACCAGGCTTTAAAAAAAATTGTCATTACCAAAAAGAGATGTCTTTAGATAGAAGTAATAAAAACCCCGTGCTGCAGAGATAATTCAGATAGTTCTCGTTGCCCGGTGAACACGCAGAAAGCAGGCACTTGAGGTCTTCAGCTCCAGTCTTTTGTTCGCTCCTTGTTGCTGCGATTTGATACTCATTTCTTCTCATTGGATGAGGAAGCCGGTGATGGTAAAGACGGTAAGCCGGCATTTCCTCAGTCCGCCCTGCTCAGCCTCGGGAGTGGACCAGTTCTCAGCTGGTGGATCAGCTGCTTTTGTCTCTTTGCCATCTCGTGGTTTAGGGGGTTTTTTGGAGGATCTGCATCAGTAATTGAAGTTGGAGGGGTACAGACATTGAGGAGGCTGTTGACCTTAGGTCTCATCTCCTTGATTCTATCTTCTACTTTGCCGGCTTCCCTAGGCTGTATTTCGGGAGGAGGGCCCCTGCAGAATTGTGGTCTGTAGCCCCATACATGATCTGTCTAACTGGTCTACCTTGTTCTCCTGCACCCGGTTGTCGGCATCCTCCGTCCCTTCTTCCCACACAGGAGGGGTGGAATGCTGTGGTCCATACTCACAGGGTTTTCTCCTGTAGTAAGGGGGAACCATCGCCTATGATAGGGTCGGCGCTGTTGGGTCCAGCCTTCGGGAGCATGCTTTGATCCCTCATCCTTTTCCCCACTGTCACCATTCTGGTGATTCTGCTGGTAATTGCGTGGAAGGCTCCTGCAACGTGGACAGCATCCATAATGGTCACGGTCTGCTGCATAGGTATTGCCACCAGGCCTGTAGCGTTTGCTGCCTCTGCACCGTTTTCTCCTGCAGCAGCATCACACTCCAGTCTCTGTGCCCCTGCACTGCAAAGGTACTTCCTGGGGTTACTCTTCTTTACAGCAGTCTGATAGACAAATACGTCTTCCTCGGCGTCATTCCTGTTAATGAAATCATATCTGTTTCTTACATTGAACCATTTTACTGTTTCCAAAACCTCTGTTGTTGTGATCTTGTCGTCCCCGCCGGCAGGTGCTGCTGGTGTGAGGCCGCCAGGGCCGCTACTCCCCACACAGGTGCCCATGGTGCTTGGAGTGGGCAGCACTGGGAGTGGGGGTGGTGGCAGCTGCTGGGTCTCAGTCTCGCTGCTCATGGTTGCAGTGATGGCGACTGGGGCCACCGCGGCAGTGGGGCTGCTCAGTGTTCTCTGGGGTCTGCTCTCTGTTCCCACTACCAATCGAACTTCTAGTTTCTTTTCTTTTTAAAAAATATTTTATTTACTTATTTTTAGAGAGAGGGGAGGGAGAAAGAGAGGGAGAGATACATCAGTGTGTGAGAAATGTGCGAGAGATACATCGATGTGTTGCTTCCCACATGCCCCCAACACCTGGCCCACAACGCAGGTGTGCCCTGACTGGGAATTGAACCAGCAACCTTTTGGTTTGGAGGCCAGTACTCGATCCACTGAGCCACACCAGCTGGGGCTGAACCTCTAGTTTCTTAAGGTGAAACTTTTAGGTCATTGATTTGAGACCTTTTCTCTTTCCTAGTTCGTGCATTTAATGATGCAAATTCCCCTCTAAGCATTACTTTAGCTGTTCCCCCACCAATGTTGATCTGTTGTGTCTTCATTTTCATTCAGTTCCAAGTATTTTCTAATTTTCCTTAAGACTTCCTCTTTGACTCATGGATTATTTATAAGTGTGGTATTTATTTTCCAAGTGTTTAGTGATTTTTCTGTTATTGTTACCTTATAGTCAGAAAACATACTTGATATGACTTCAGTTTGTTAAAAAAATCGTTAAGGTATGTTTTGTAGCTCAGAATATGTGCTCCTGCTTGGTGAGCGTTCTCCTGGTTTGGGTTGGAGTGTAAGTGTCAATCAGATGCAGGTGGTCAGTGGTGGTGTTGAGTTCTTCCATAGCCTTGCTGGTTTTCTGACTACTGGTTCTTTTACTAAGTGAGGAGTGTTGAATTCTCCAACTAGGCCAGCAGTGACTCACCAGAGAAATGCACCCGGGACCTCACGGGGCCTCCTCTGCATGTGCTCTTCCCGGCACCATGGAAGCCCTGCTCAGTTTCTTATAAAACCCCTCCCTCCTGCCCTTCACTGTGGTCACATTGGAAAAACACTGAGAGTCCCTGACTTCCACGACCAGGTGAATGGCAGTGCCCCTCTCTCCTGGCACCCAAGTCTTCCTCCTGGAGCTGCCCTCTCTCAGTTAACTACTCTGTCAGCTTCCTTTTCAACAAGCAAAGTAACCCCACCCCCCAAGGGCTGCTACCATCCGAGAGCTCCTCCAGTAGCTGAGGTAGGATGCGGGCAGCTGCTTGCTTCTCCTGTCCATGGTTTGTCCAAGATATGCCCTGAACACAGGATTTCACAGGGAGCCAGAAGCATGGCTTTTTAGAAGTGGACAGACAGCTAAGACCCCAGCTCTGAGACCTGGCCACTTGCTCACCCCTTCTAATCTATAACGTGCTGTTTTAGGGTGAAGAGATGACCCATAGCCCTGCCCAGGGCAAGGCAAGCTCAGGGCACATCTCGACACCATTGTGACTGAGTGTCTGTGTTGAAAGCTGTTTCTCAGTCATTTCCAGCAGTGTTTAATTTCAGAGAAGCGTGTGGTCCTCGGGTTGGGCAGGCCACAGGAAAGGCAGATGGAGACCCCATGCTGGGAGGTATTGCTCTGATGTGTCTGTTTCTCTCCCACACTGCAGGTAACCCCAGGATTGAAGGAGAAGGAAGGGGAGCTCTTGGTCAGGGGACCCTCTGTTTTCCGGGAATACTGGGACAAACCAGAAGAAACGAAAAAGGCATTCACCTTGGATGGCTGGTTTAAAACAGGTAGGGGGCGCAGAGAGGGAGGGGCACTGGAGCAGGGGGGCCTGTGGGGAAGGGAAAGGATCATGACTTGGCTACCCCAGGTTGCCACCATATCTGGACACCCCAGAATCTTCCATCAGGGGCAGAGACAGGGCCTGGCAGGGGGTGGGAGGGTGCACCCACCTCCCAGTCCCCACTGCACTCTGAGTCAGAGAACCTCCTCACTTCCTCCCGCTCACCCCATCATGCTTTGTAAATCTCCACTCTGCCACTCAGGATCAAGGTTGTTTTGATAGAATGTGGTTTATTTTTGGTGTGGGTCATTCATTTCCCTGTTCCCTACCGAAGTCTGCACTCTGTGCCACCTGCCCAAGCCAGCAAGTACAAGCCCGTTGCCAGAGCCTGGGGCCCCAGTGCCCGGCAGGAGGAGGCAGCACTGCTGGAATGCACTGGTGGGGCCCCCATGCCGGCATCCTCTCACCTGGGACGTGCACCCCGAGCTTGCTCTGAGGAGCCTCCTGCCCCCTGCCCCACCATCCCACATCCCCTCCACTGTTCTGTTCCTCACCCTGTCCCCTTCCGTCCCCCACTCCCCACCTCCTTGAGCCCAGCAGTTGACACGGCAGATACTGGGAGTGTGTAGGTTTGCAGCTGCGTCGGTTCCCTGGTGTGCGTGCTCCTCTACAACACGCACCAGAACGTCAGCTCCCTGCATCTAGATGGGGGGTTCTGGGGGGTTTCTCCTTTTCTTTCTGTCTCTCCATAGCTCTAAAACTTTCATGCTGCACACACATTAGTTCATAATCATCTCAAGGCAACATTTTCTAAAAAGAAAGGCCTGTTTTCACATGTCATCATACGTGGCCCTGTAATCAGAAATGTGCCTTAAGGCCTGCTCTTCCGTGGGGAAGGAGAGCGCAGGAGAAAGGAGGCCCCCTGCAGATGGGATGGGATGCCTTCGGGGGTCGCTGTGCCCGTCGGACCAGGAGAGAGGGTGTGGAGAAGACAACTGTGGCCCTTAGCCTGCTCTCCCCCATGGCACGTGCTGCTTGGGGCTGCCACTCATACATGTGTCATCTCACCATGCTCATGTCCACGTGGGTCTGCAGGGGATGGATCCTGTGTCCACTCTCCAGTCTGCCACTGTCATGAGCCTGAGGTCACCAAGTGACAGAGCAGGAGACTGTGTGGGTCCATCGAGTGGGGGCTTGAGGGTAAAGGGACAGATAGAGAGTCCTTCTGGGAGGTATCAAGCAGCCCCCTTTTCGCCCCCATACGGGTGGCACTCAGGGCTGGACTTGCTGATCTCAGCTGGCCCCATGTCCACCCTGTGGTCCCACGGCCATCCATGGCTTTCTCTCTCACGCACCCTCAGAAGTGTATTTCCTAGTGGCTATGGTTGGCAGTATCCTATCCCCCTGGCCCCCCACACTGGGTTCTGAAGGGTTTGCAGATTGTGTGTCTTTTGGCCCCCAGAGCAGAACCCAGTGCCCCAGGACTGCTGGCAGGAGAACCTGGGCACTGGTCAGCAGAGGGCCCCTGGCTAGGGGCCCGGGGGCCAGGTAGCCTGTTTTGGGCCCTCTGGTTTTTGCCTATGACAGGAAGTGGTCAGTGTGTGAACACATGGCCGTCTGGTTTACCCTCCGTAAACATCTGCAGTAATGCACGCCAGTCTGGTGGGAACAAGCCGCTCTCTGTTACTGTCCTTCGCATGCAAAATTTAGGAAATACTGCTTTTGAACTAATTGTGCTTTTTACGCATCTCTCTGAGTGGTTCTGATTTGGAACCTGACTGGCCTGGTATCCATCTTCTTTCGTTTTAAAATTCCGATAAAAAGCTGCAGCCTTTTTTTTCTTTAAAAGCACAGGAACCAAACCCTGTGGACTTTGCCGGCAGCAGGGCTGACTGAGCACGAGGGCGGCAGCAATGCAGAATGTGGGCAGTCTGCGTTCAAGCATGTTAGCCTCGCTCCTGATGAGTATTTCAGCTGAAAAGGAATAGTATGCATTAATTATTGTAAAGAGATGTCTTTAGGAGAAAATGATTTTGAAATTCAGTTTAATTTCATTGTAATGCACTGCAAACAGGAAGGGAGTATGTGTGTTTAATTGGCTCTCGGGGGTAAGGCCTGGAAGCCGCATGCCTTTGTCACAGGCCATTAGCGATACAGACTGCATAATGAGAGCGCACAATCAGCTCGCAGCTGCCGGCTCCTGCGGGGAGAGCATGATATTAAATAGAAATCAGGATAAATTAAACTTAACCCTTTCCCTGGCCAGGCCCTCCTGCCATGTGGACTCTGGCCAGAGCTGGAGAAGAGCTGAGTCGGCCAGCTCCTCCTCGGTGGCCTCCCCATGGCTAGGTGACAGGAGACAAGCCGGCCACTTCACTTCCAGCCACTCCGGCCCGCCCTGCCCTGTGTGTGTCTGCCTTCTTCCCTGCAGCCCCAGTTCTGCCAGGGAGAATGTGTGGGCAGCTCCGTACAAGCCCCCAGGGCTCCTGGCTGCCTCTCAGGGAAGAAATCAAAGACCTCCCCCCAGACACTTCCCTGACAGCCACAGTGACTCCTCACCCTCTGAGTTCCACCGGAGCCCTGCCACACCCTCAGAGAAGCAGGCCAGCACACACAGGCTCCGGTGCCGCCCAGGGCAAGAGGACAGGTGATTCTGGGACCCAGGCTCCCTCAGGGTTCCACACTGACCCTGCTGTCAGAGCCAAGGACATAGGGATAAGGACACAGACCTGAGGACATGGGTGGAGATGAGAACACGGTACACATGAGAACACAGGACAGACGTGGGGATACCGGATGAGAACACAGGACAGACGTGGGGATACCGGATGGTGATAAGGACATGGGATGGAGCTCAGCAGACACTGTAGCTGCTACTGTGTTCTCGATGCTTTTACCCTGAGCAGTTGTATCATTTTAAAGAGACTGGTAACTGCATATGAGGAAACAAAAATGGCATCTCTTGTTGCAAAGGATGTGCCTCTGACACTGTTGGATGTTGAAAGTGACACAGCGAACAGTAACTGCATTCCCTAATTTTAGATAGATACATGTGTAGAAGGTATGTAGGTAACTGGGAGAAAGAACCACAGGAAAACCACCAGAACATCACCAGGGTGTCTGGTGGTGTCTCTTCCTTTTTAATTCTACAGCGAACATGTGGTATGATTTTCAGAGACAAACATTAAAAGCTACTTATTCAAGAAAGCAACTCACCATTGAACAGCAGAAGAGAGTGGACTGGCTGGGCTGCCGGAGGTTTGCAGCCTCTGCGGAGCGTGGAAACTAAGGCACCGCTGTCGTCGTGCACGAGGGCCAGCCATGCAGCCCAGGGCGCCGCCTGCAGAGCCCAGCCAGCCTCGAGCAAAGACGACGGGCAGGCCCCAGAAAAGAAGTGCGACTGGCGAACAATGCGGGACGTGTTTCACTTCCGGGTGATGGACGAGAGAGACATGGAAACAGATTGAATCCTTTCGACCAAGTGGGCAGAGCCCTAAAAAGCTGACACTCCATGCTGTGAGGCCAGTGCTTCCCACACACAGGTGGGCCTGGGTGTTGAGAGTGTCACCAGGAGTCTAGTTAAAGAAAATAGTCAGAGGTGACCAAAAGTGGGTGTGTCGAGATGTCCGTTGCAGAATCACTCATAATGTGAAGTTGGAGTCCCTTTCTCAGTGTTGGGAGTGGTGTATGTATTGTGGCCCGTCCGAACAGCAGAGTGATGTTCTGAAGAACAGCGACATGATGGAACCCTGTTGGTGTGGGTCACGCACACGTGTGGGGAGTGCCGTGGGGGGGGGGGGCATGACTGGGTATGCGTGTGCCAAGCACAGAACGCTGACTCTTGTTCCCACGGAATGACTTTCACGTCCTTCTCTGACTGCCCTCTCAGGAAGTTCTGTGCTCCTACAAACACAGGTAAGGGCAAAGTGCTCTTAAAGTTTGCGCTGAAGCTTAAACTTTCTCACGTTAAGAAGGCCTCACTCGGGAGGACGGCACTCGGGAGTGACATTGCTCCGTTTGTTCACACCTTGCCAAGGCAGCTTACTCACGGCCGCCTGAGCTCTGACACGTTTCTCCGACAAGGCGATTTTTACTTTGACCAATAAGTCATCGTTAGGGGTTCGGTAAAGTGTTGAAAGACAGGGACCCCAGAGTCTCACGCTAGTGAGTGCAATAGCACAGGTAACTACAGGCAGTCACAGCCTGCACACTGGCTGACCAAGAGTGACCATTTCATGCACAAGCCTTTCTTCTCCCCGGGAGGCAGGGTCACTGTTCCAAAGACACCTGGTGACATCGGCTGTTCAGTCTGCAGCTACCCTGGGCTTTCCCTGACTGCATGAGGCTGAGCCCCACTGTGGCCTGCGTGGTCCCATTTGTCGGTGGCACCTTTTGTGTGCAGACGCTGTTGTTAGTGTAGTCCCGTCTGGCAGGTGACTTGTGTGTCAGCTTCATTTTTTCATGTTGCTTAAAAATCCTTTGTTCCCCGTGGTCATAATGATCTTCTCCTGTATTTTCTTCTGAAACTTGTCGGGCTTTGCTTTCATGAAGTCCAGTCTTCAGTCCACCTGGATCTGGCTTTCACGTGGAGGGACACAGGCGTCGCGGCGTGCCTGGCCCTGCACAAACCGCCCTGTGCCCTGCCGTGTGCTCGGCTGCACCTGGCTGCTCCTGGGCCTCATGGTGTTCCTTTGGGCCTTTTTTTTCTTTTTGTACTGGTCAGTATTAGAGCTCCAGACAGAGGGTGAATGTGTTCACTTTTGTTTTTCATAAAAGCTGGACGTCACAGCTCGGAGATGCCATCGGTTTCACCAGTTTCGCAAACAACCACCATCGTCCCCCAAGACTTGTTAGCTCTTTGATATTGATCTCTGGGTGCTAAATGACCACTGACACGGTCCACCCGTCGCCCCTGCAGCACTCTGTCATCAGTGCTTCGTGTGCAGCGTCTGTGGCATGAGGCCCTGCATGTTCACTCAGAGCTGGGCTGTGTGGGAACCGTGGCTCATTTCCCCGGGCCGGGAAGGCTCATCTGTTCATCTCCTACATCTGCACCCCGCCCAGCCTCGCAGCACGGGCACACACTCTCCCCCTTCGGAAGAACCCCCTCCAGTGTGCTGCTGCCCTCAGCTCGGCTGTCACCTCCGCATCAGCACACAGCTCCCACCTGGCCCGCCGTTGCTCACAGTGCCCCCTCCCCCCAGGCTAAACCTTCTGCCCCTGCTCCGTGGCTTCCTCCCTCCTCTTCAGTCCTCAGGTTGGGGCCCGCATCCCCTAGGAGCCTCCTGAGAACGGACACATGTCTAGCAGTGTCTTCATTCTGGTTGGGCTGGGTACAGAATTCTGGGTTAGAAATCATCCCTTTATTGGTTCCCAGCGTCCATGTCTGCTGCCAGCTGCATCCATGTTACTCCCAGTGCTACATGACCTCCCCCTCCGTGGAGTCCTAGAGAATCTTCTTCCTCCCCAGAGCCCTGCAGTTCAACAGGCCATGCACTGTGGGTGCTCTGACTCCCTTCTCCCGCCTGCACTCTGGAAACCATGTCCTGTAGTTCCGGGAATCGTTTGGCTGCCATTCTCCCCCCTGATGCCCGTCGACCTCTGGCGGCATAGAGTGAGAAGGGTGTGCCGGGGCAGCTGAGCCTTGAGTGCTCACCGCTTCCTCCTGCCTGGCCACCCAATACCCTCCGGCCCCAGAGAGCAAGCTGCCACCCAACTGTGAGGCTGGGCTCCACCTGCTTCTCACTTTCAGTCCATCCTTCTCTCCACCACCACCCCCCCCACCGCCCCACTGCCCGAGCCCTTGGTGTGAATCAGCATCCTGCTGCCTCTCTCCACTCCTTCACCAGGTCCACTTTTTTGAGTCTACATAGTTCTTGACCACTAGTTCATCTGCTTTCCAGCTTCCAATATTTTTGTTAAACATAATCTCCTTTCCTGTTCTCCCTGTTTAGAACTTTGTGCCTCAAAAATGTGACTGCTGAGTTTGCTCCCAGAGGGAGACAACTGGCATTCACCCTGCCATCTCTCCCTGGCAGTTTTCAGGCAAGGGTTACGCTCCCGGAAGTTGTCCTGTCTTCATTTCCTTCTGGCATCACCCCCATCTCTGTCCCTCGGGAGTGGGTCAGGACAGCAGCTGCCAAGGTCTCTGCAGCACACAGGTGGCAGCGGCTCCTCTCCTTTGCCACAGGCACCCATCTCTGGGGCCCACAGGATAGATGCACCACTGCCAGCCTGGTGGGTGACCTGGAGACAGAGCTGAGACTCTGAGTGGACACACAAGGGGCCTCAGGGCAGAGCAGCCAGAGCTGACGGGTGTGGACGCCAGCTCCCTCGGTTTCTTCAAGGACCAGGAGCCCCAGTGCAGGATGCTCCATGGCCACCGTAAGAGCGTGTCTGGGTCTCCTCCACTTTGTTTCTTCATTCTCCTGTCCTAGCTTTCTGCACAGCTGGGGACACGGATGTGGGGTGCCGGCATCCCCACATCCACAGCTCAGAATCCTTATCGGGACAGGGGACAGTACTCTTCCCGTGTCACTCCAGGGTCAGGACTCTCGCCCAGCCAGAGTGCTTCATCTGAGGACCACACATGGGCAAGGCCAGGCCTACCACCCGTGGTCCACCCACACATCCAGAAAATTAGCCTCTGAGTGTCAGGAGGTTTATTTTCAACTACAGGTTAGGGCAGAGACACAAAGTAGTTCGGAGAGTAGTGCCTAAGCTTGCTGCACTCCCATGTGCCCAAGCGCCGTGCGGTACCCTGTGTCAATCGCTCTCTGAGGCGTTGGAGCCAGGAGGCAGGGCGCTGCTCATCAGCAGGGGACTGGTCCCAGGACTAGTGCATTTTGATAAATGGGTTGTTACAAACAGTGAGAGTTGTTGATTTGTTTAGGGTTTTTGTCTTAAACTTCCCCTCAGCAACATGACCCTCACCATGGGGCTGACCTCTGTCTGCCGCTCTGTTGAGACTGTCTTTGGCTTCCATGTGCTGGGCCCGGAGGATAGGGCTGGAGCCCTAAAGGACATGATGATGGTCCTTACCCTCGTTGATACTCATCCAATGACTCTGCACTGAGGCATCAGATATCACAAACCACACAGAGAGTGGGCAGAACAAGCAGGGAGGCCCATTCAGACCCTGGTGTCCGGAGGCCTCTCAGGAGGCGACAGCCACGGGGAGGCAGGAGCACAGGTCTCCCACTGCGCGTGCAAAGCAGGAAGGGACGTGATGTTGGTGCAGAGCTGGAGAAAGACTGTGCACTGGAGAGTTCCGCCCTAGAATCTCCCTCAGCTTTGTGCGAGACCAGGAACAGGCAGGGCCCAGTGGGCACATCAGGAACTTGGGATTTCTTCTGTGGGCCTTGGGAGGTCTCCTCCTCTATGGCTAGAAAGAAATTCCGAAGCAGCCAGGGGGACAAGGATTCCGATGTGCAACAGCCCAGCCAGTAGCTGTGTGGTGGTGGCTGCCTTGAGGGCCGGTACGTGGCTTCCTGGCTGTCACGGCCCACTGCATGCGGGTACGTGCTCCAGGTGAAGAACCGCCAAGTGAGTCCCGGGCATCCCCAGGACCTCCCTGAGGCAGGAATGGGGCAGGGCTGACCACCACCACTGGCTTTGGTGGAAAGACAAGCATCTCGATCCTGCTGCCGTAGGAAACTGGACACAGCCTCTTACTGATGGGCGGCCACCACGTTCTCTCACACATAAGCCTGGTGCCTTAAGAAGGACGTGGAGCTGGCACTGACGTCCTTCCCTGTCAGCTGCGCTGGCCCTCTGGGTCTGCCTCCAGCATGACTCAGCGGAATGTGCAACTCTGGTGTAGTCGCTGGGTCAGGTGGTCGCCCTACCCGGTCGCATTCACCCAGGTGCATGAGCACATGTGCACACACACACACACACACACACACACACACACACCAGGACAGGGAGGCCATGGGGGTGTCAGCACTTCACTGAGGGGAGAGCTGACTCGAGCTGCCTCCACAGCCCTGGTGGGAGAGCCGTGGCTCCTGCGAAGCTGTGAGCGCGCCAGGGCCTGACAGAGCCCCGTGCAGTCCGAGGGGTGGGGGAGAGCTGGGCTCTCCCTCAGGACAGGCAGAGCGGTGTTCCCAGGAAGAGCTCTAACACCTGAGGGAGAGTCCTGGCCTGACCAGGACCTGATGCTATCTAACTAGCATCCTGATAGGCTGTTTCCCACGTTTGTGACACTTAGTTCTCAGCCATAACTTTGGTTAGTACAAATTCTTTAAAAGATTACTGCTTAATTATATGTTGCAGATGCTGCAGTGACTTGCGTAGGAGTGAGCCCATGGGGTGGGGGGGCTCTCCTGGAGTTTCCAAAGGGAAATTTCTCCATAAGCCAAGCAGCAATTTCTTAAAACTCTTTATTTTGAAATACTTACGGAGATAGGAGGGCACAAGTAATGTGCAGAGAGGTCTTTGCACCTTTACCCGGTTTCTCCAGGTGGCAGTGTCCCATGTAACTGGCTTATCGCCAAAGCCAACTCCTGGGCTCACTTGGGTCCCACTGCCCCACATGCTCCGGTGTGTGCACAGGCAGGTGCGTGTATTCAGCATCCGGCCCTCTTACATGTAAGGAGCCACGTAACTGCCACTGCCACAAAGAGAACATTTCTGTCACCACAAGGCTCCCGTGAGCTGCAGCTTCGTGGCATTGAGCCTGTTCCCCTCTGCCTGATGTCCCTAACCCCTGGCCACCACCGTTCTTTGTCTTTCAGGGACGTCATGGAAATGGAGTCATATATGTATGGCCTTTGGGGACTGGCCTTTGTCCCCAGCACAGCTCCCTGGAGATCCACACCCTAGGGCTAGCCCCACATCCCACGGTCAGGCCCCTGGGGACATGGCCACTCAGTACATCTCATCAGAGAGACTGGCAGCCCGTGCTGTGGAGCAGGCCTGAGCCATCTGGTACTGGGGCCACTACCCGCAAACAGGACCTTTATTTGCACCCGATCAGGCTTGACCCATATCTCATCAGAAGCAGAAATGGCCGTTGGCCACAGACCTGCCACGGGCTGGGCTGTCTCAGCCTGGCAGGGCCTGCGGTGTCTCCTGTGACTGGGGACAGCCTCCACGGAAAGGCTGAGTTCCCTTTGTGACTGTGCAAGGCCTCCCAGTGCCCGGCCCAGGCCGCTGCCGGCTGTTGGCAGGCAAGGGCCTGGCAGGTACACTTGTCACTGCTCCATGTGCATCTGGAGGTGCCGCTTGTGAGTCAGGGCTGCTTCCAGCATGAAGGCCAGGGCCCCGTGCGACCTTGCGCCCTTCGTCCGGGTCTGCCCTTTCTCGCAGTGTGGCTGCGCAGAGGTTCTGGGAGTACAGTGTCCCTCAGGGCGCTGCAGAAATTCCCTGCCAGGCTTCCTTCGTTTTTTCAACTCTGGCTGCCCTGGGCTCTTTAGGGGCTTGGAGACTTGCTTTGTTCCTTTGCTCCTTCTCTCCTGGACACTGCCCAGTGCAGGCACTTTCAGGGCCACAGTGGGAGCCAAGGGAGGCGCACCTTGTCCTGCTGCACCCTGCACACGGTTCTGTAATGCTGGTGGGGGCAACTAGGGGTGCCACCGCGGGTGCCACCGGTAGGTGTAGCACTCCGCAGCCTCACTGTGCCAGTAACAGTGCTGGGGGACTGGCTCTGTGAACACACGGCTCCCACCCTTGCAGGCTGTCCGTTCTGCATCATCCCCCCAATACCCTCGAAGGCCGAGGACCCCTTTTTCTAAAACCGCTTCATCACACCACTGAGCACACGTGCCACCAGCCTGCAGGCAAGCCTTGCCTTCAGAGAAAGACGGCCTGTCGGTCAGAGGCTCCCTGGAGCTCTGCAGAGCACCACGCTCTTCACTGGGATTTAGCACCCATTTCAGACAACACCCAAGGAAATAACTGTGGAATGTTCCAGGTCCCTGTTTCTCAGAGCATCAGGCAGCCACATGGGCCTCGCCTCTCGATTGAGCCTGCTCCCCAGGTACTTGCCTGATCATCCTGCCCTGCCAGTCCAACCAGGTCCCCAGGGTCTCTAGGCAGCACGGGGGTCCCCTGGAGAGCACAGTGATTCTACACTGTCGTCTGGTGACCCTGCACTCCACAAACCCTCCACTCTCACCCCTCGTCCCCTCACTGTCCCCTAGTGCCCTCCCCCCCAGAGAAGGAGAGCATCCCAACCCGGCCCCCTCCCACCTTCCTGGAGCCTGGCCACACCTCTCTCTCTCCAGGTCCCCCTCAGAGCCAGAATTCCTCGAGTCCTCCCTCCAGTTTCCCCGCCCTTCATCCCACCACCTCATCTCCTTCAGCAGTGGTCCCGTGACCTTCGAGTTTCTGAAAGCACTGGCAGCCCCCAGCCTTATCCTCTAGACCCCTCCCGAGCACTCCCCTCTGACCCAAGGACCTCCAGTAGGTTCCCTCCATCTCTGCCTCTGCTCCTCTCCCCAGTGAGCCGCCAGTGTGATGGTTGCGGGGAAGCTCCAGGAGCTCTGGGCTGGGTGGGCCTCACACTCTGTCACTCGGCCGTGGCCACTCCCAAAGGACCCCGAGAGGTGGGGGTCCATGCCAGGTACTTCCTAAAGACACTGACAGGCTGTCAGCGCAGCTTCCCAGTGGCCAGGAGACCCAGCCCGAGTTCCAGAAGGGTCTATGAGACAGGCTTTCTCAGAGCTGTTTTCAGCTCTTCAGTTCCTGTTCAGTGTTTTCCCTGGGTGACCACCGTTGACCCCCCAGGCTTCATGCCCATCCTGTAATGCCCCCCATGCAAGCCTCCAGCCCAGCTCTCCCCAGGCCCTCAGTGCGCCCCGCCCGTGAGGTGGGCCTAAGAGCTCGGACTGCTTCCTCCCTCACCTTGGTCCTGACCCAGTCCTGTCCTGCTCCCAGGTCCCCTCGCTCCGCCTGCTGTCTCATCCACCCTGTCTCCCAGCTGGGCATGGCTGCAGCCACATGCCGAGCACAGTTGCCACAGCACAGTGGGAAGGAGCTTTGAGAGGCAAAGGCCGTCTCTTTACCCTGGGCCAGACCTTCCCATGGCCTCCAGGGCTCTCGGTGAAGACAGTGTCAGGGCACGTCCTATGTTGTCCACCCCACCTTCCTCCTGCTCCTCACAGCCTCGCTCCTGCTCCCACGAGGGGTTGCAGCACATGCCCCACTCACATCGGGCCTCAGCCCCCGGGCCCTGCCTCCACTTCATGTGCTTCTTCCCCTCCAGACCACGACCCACAAGGCCAGGCGCCCTGCCTCTGCATGTGGCCGGCCAGTGAACGCAGCCGGAACTCACTGTCCCAGGGCACAGAGCACAGCTCCTCACCTGGTGGGGGTGTCTTAGGGCTGCTGGGACCACTTGCCACTAAGTGGGGGCTCCAAACAGCAGACATCTACCCCCCACTCCCTGCCAGTTCTGGAGTCAGAAGTCCGAGGTCCCGGTGCCACGGGTCCGTGCTCCTCTGGGGTTCTCAGGGAGGATCCTTCCTGTCTCTTCCAGCTCCTGGGGCTCCAGGTGTTCGGGCTTCCGTGGTCACCAGCCTCTGCCTCTACCCTTCCCCAGCCTTCTCGGCTTCTGCATGTGTGTGGCATCCCCCTCTGCCTCCCTCTTTTAAGGACATGTGTGATCACATGTGAGGCCTCCTGGGTAATCCAGGATTACCTGACTACCATCATCATTCAGATCCTTTTTACCTGACAAGGGTCCGAATAAGTGACCAGAGCTCTGCCTCGTGTGCATCTTTCGTCACATGGCATATAAATCCCCAGACCTGTCCACAATACAACTTCCATATGCCTCCAGCACCATCCCCACCACTCCGGTGCCTGGCTCTCCTCAGGAGGAGGTCCTAATTCTCACTGCTCTTCACCAGGCTGGTGGCAGGAGACAGGTGCTGAAGGAAGCAACCGTCCACTGCGAGCTGGTGTGCAGGAAGGGGCACCTGGAGATGCCAGAGAACTGGTGTGTGAATAGGGCTGAAGCGGGAAAGGCAGCAGGTGGAGCGCTGGACTATTGCAGGCAGGGAGCCATAGTCATGCCCTGGGTGGGAGGGGATGTGGCCAAGGGCTGTGGGGTGGTCGGTGTGGGCACAGCTGCAGGGGGCTCTCACCCTGACTTAAGCTGCATTAACACAGCAGGGCTGAGAGCGGTTCAAAGAGGGTACAGGTGACATCCACAGAGGCCCCGAGGCACATCAGCCTTGGTATGGGCAGTTGGGGGCGGGGGTCTCCAGCAAGACCCAGGTAGAGGCAGAGCCCAGGACAAGCAGCAGCGCCTTGCCCCGCTGGGTCCCTGGGCTCGTCAGGCCAGCAGGATCGGGGTCAGGAAGCCCCTGGAGGGACCTGAATGCCAGCGCGGCCTCACCCTGGGCAGTGGACGGATGTGACAGACATGAATAGACTGGGGCCACTCTCTGCATTTAAATGAGGGGCAGCTGGCAGTCAGGAAACGTGTGGAAGACCGTGCACCTGTCCAGTGCAAAGAGCACATGGCCAGAGCCGGGGCTACCCAGCCGCAATGGGAAAAAGCCTGCAACCCTCCCTCGTCCCCGCAGCCCACTCCTGTCACTTCACGCCTGCACCTTCAGGCCGTCCCAGCACCACTGTGCAGCTTTCTGAAGCCTCTTGTTTCTTACGCTTCCTATCAGCGCAGGAGAGGGAACCACCACACTCGCTGCCCTGTGCTCGTGGAGCCTGGCCTTCCCGCTGCACTATAAATAAGCCAGCGGCTCATCCAAGCACACCCATCCGTCTTGTTTAATAGACTGGAGAGCGCCCTGCACCGCGGCAGGTCTCAAGGAGTGGTGAAGTGATGGATGGCCCCTTCCTGTGTCGGATGGCATGATGTATAATGAAATATTTATGATTTATTTCAGCTCATCACCTAGCATCAAGTGCAGGGTGTGGGGGCAGACCAGTGAAACAGCACTGCTTGCAGGGGCGGGATGGGGGTGTCCCCGTGTGCACGTGCCACACATTTGCACGTGTGTATGTGCCGACACGTGTGTGTGCTCACACAGCCCACCTCACCCCACCCCCGATGCCCCAGGCTGGAGTGCAGACCTCCAGCTCCTTGTCCTCCATCCTACCCCCTCTCATGCTAGATGGTGTCTGAGAAAAGACACTGGACCCTCAGCTGGGGTGGGTTACTGCCAGCATGACGCCCAAGGGGAGAAGGTGGGAAAGCAGGCAGTCAGCTAAAGGATCAAGAAGGCCCGTTCCTCCTGTCAGAGACCCACGTGGCACCACATGTGGCCCAGGAGCACCCATCAGGAAAGGGGCCACAGTGATACCCAGCCCCACCAGGGCCCTGCCGCGGCTAGAACCCCTCAGTGGACATGGGGAGGCTGCTGACTCTCATTTCCTCTGTGTTCTCACAGACTTGAGAGACAGCAGGTAGGGCACTGGGTGGTGACAGTGTGGGTCCCAGCCATCCTGCTTTCGTAGGGACACACCAGAGAGGGCTATTCTGGTGTCACTGTTCTGGTGTTGGCATTGCAGACTGAGGTCACAGCCATCGAGCTCTGTGCTTGCTGCCTTGTCCCAAAATTGCCCCACACACGGCCAGCATACCAGTGGTGTTGACGCTCACAGATGCAGGCACCCACTGCTCCCCACCAGGTACACATGTCCTCTGTGCCTGTCCCTGCCGGCACAGGAACTGAAACACGCTGAGCCATGGCCCCAGCATGCCTCCTGGTGACCAGAGCCCCTATCCTCAGGTGACACAGCCGTGTTCAAGGATGGCAGCTACTGGATCCGGGGACGCACATCAGTGGACATCATCAAGAGCGGTGGCTACAAGGTCAGCGCCCTGGAGGTGGAACGGCTGCTGCTGGCCCACCCAAGCATCAAGGGTGAGTGGCCATGGCGCTGCCAGGTCAGCCCAGCTACACTTGGTCTGGACCCACTGGCATGGGAACATGCCAGATGTGTTTTCCTCTGTTTGTAGATGGAATGGGGACCAGGTTATCCAACCGTGGGACACCACACAGTGGGGCTCTGTCTGCCCCATATCACATTTGGGGTCTGGCACCCCACACCTCAGTGCAAGGGGGTGGCAGGGACCCCATGCTCGGAAATGACCACATGCTCAGGTTAGCCGTTGGCTGAGCATCCTGGGCAGGACTGGAGTCTGTGGCTGTGGGTGCTTGTCCAGGAAGTGTGGGCTCCACCCAGGTCTCCTGACCTGGGGCCTCAGACTGTGAAGACCCTGGGGATGGCAGAGGCGGCTCCTGTGGACCCAGGCCCAGTCATTTCACCGACTCTCCCGGGTGGCCTGTCCATGGGAGCCCATAGGGGTAAAGGGGCAGCATGTTCTGGGCTTTCACCTGTCCTCAGTCCTTTTATCAGTGATTACCCCCAAGGACAGTGCAAGGGAAGGGCAGGTATGGTGGGCAGGCCCTCCCCACGGGCCCCACAGAGACACCATGGGGAGCCCATCCTCGTCTACCCCCAACAATACCCCTGCACTCCCTAAGGCTGCCCGAGCAGCTACCTCCCAGGACTTGCTCCAGGGACCCCACGTCCCTGCGTTTCCTCTATATTCCTGGCTACTCTTAGCCAGCAGTGGTAATTCGGCACTTAAGGTGCCCCACCCTGTTCTGTCCACAGACGTGGCTGTGATTGGTGTCCCGGACATGACATGGGGCCAGCGGATCACCGCCGTGGTGACACTTCAAGAGGGACACTCACTGTCCCACAGGGAGCTCAAAGAGTGGGCCAGGTAAGGACTGGGCAGGCAGGGCCAGGCGGGGCTTGTGGGGTCAGAGCAAGGGGTAGGTGAGGTGGGAGCTGTCCCACCTCGGAGGCATGGATGGGCAAGGGCATGGACTGTCCTGTAGTCTGAGAGCCCTGTGGCTGGAAGTCTTGGGCCTTGCTGTTGTCCATCTTAAGGGGGACTTGGAAGGTCAGGCAACATGGTACTTAGATGAGGCTGCCCCAGTAAAGGGCTCCCGGGAGGCTCTTAGCAAGGCTGCTCTGATGGTGGCAGAGACAGACCCAGAGCCCATTCATGCCCACCACAGAGAGGCCGCGAACTCTTACAGGGAAATAGGAGCATCTGCTCCCAGCTGCACGGCTCTGGTCCAAGGCCCAGAGGAAGGTCCTGAGGTGGCAGAAACACGTGCCCCTGGACAGGCCCTGTGGTGAGCCAGCAAGTTCTCCGCCGGGCTCAGGAACAGTCTGGCCAGGGGCATGGTTGATGAACCTGCAGCCAGGATCTAGAGCACCCAGCCTGGTCCTGGGCACTGGGGTGAGCCAGCTCGGAGGTCCTTCCTGCACCCCTCCCACCTCAGCCATGGTGCCTGTCCCTCAGCTGTGCTCTAAACCGTGGGGCATTTTCATGTGCCCCTTGGGTGCTCACTGCCCACCCAAGGCCAGAGCTCCCCCGTCCCTCTCTCACCCTACACGAGGGTCGCCCTTGCCTGACCCTAAACCCTCCCCAGAGCCTTTCTGCCATCTGCCCGATCCTGGGGGTTTCTTTGTCCCAAGGCTCACAGGCCCCTTTTCTGGGCCCACAGTGTTCAGGGGTCAGTCCCAGAGCTGAGCCTGAACCTCCTGCCCCATCCTTGTCAACAGCTGGGCAGGAGAGGACAAGGAGGAGGGTCTGAGGGAGCCACGGAGCCGTGTTCCTGGGAGCTCAGAAAGGAGGCTGCTAGTAACCCCTCCCCCCCGCCCCCGGTTCTTGATCTTAAATCCAAGAATTTCCTACCCCCTCTCCCCACACCCCCCCCTCCAACCCAATTTGCCTCCTTCTCGGCGCTAAAGATATTTTTGGCTTGTCCAACATGATTTCACAAACAGTAGGAACCCTTGTTTCATCAGGGGCGGCCCAGCTGGGCAATTAGACTCCCCGGGACTTGCAGCGGCACAGTCGGAGCACTGCTGCTTAACAAGAGAGGAGAAGCCGCACTGATTGGACAGTGACTGTTAACAATTGCACAGGGTGTGTGTGAGCCTCTCACTAACCTCAGACGGGCGCCCACACGCGGGCGTGGATCTCCACTCCTTCACGCCTTGTGCTCGTCCCCCCACCTCCGTAAAATTAGGCTAGGGCGTCTGGCCCAGCCCCAGCAGGGTCCTGCACTGGCGGTCACAGTGTGTGCCAGTGGGTGTGAGAACACTGAAGCGATGCTGTGTGCAGAGGGTTTGGGGCGCTCTGGGGGGTGCTCGTGGGGGACGAGACTGGGCGGAGCAGGCAGCTAGCCTGGGTGCCCCCAGGAGGGCTTTCAGACTGAGGCTGGCATCTGGGCTCTGTGTCCTCAAACTGGGCAGTCACCAGGTGGTGACACAGGCCACCCACCCCACAGAAGGGTCTGCCTTTCAGAGCCACCCTCTGCATCCCCCGTGGGCGTTGGAGGATGGGGAGTGGGCCACGCTCCGACTCTTCTGGATGCCAGCTTCTTAGCAAGGCTGCTGCTTTTTCCTACGTCGTGTTTGCTGCCATTTGGGGTCATTTTTTAAGATTTTTAAAAATAACCTCTTCCCTTTTACTGCCATTTTTTCCATTTCCAAAGATACTTGCCACCCCCTCAATCCCTCTGCTTCCCAAGTAGAGGGCTACCCTCCTCCCCCATGCTGGCAGCCCCAGCTCAGGCGGTGCATCTCCCCGAGGGTGCGAGCGTGGCCTCAGAGTGGGATGACACCACCAGGGGCGCAGGGTCTAGGCCACAGACAGCCTGCCACCCTTCCCTCGCCCCAACTGCCACGTGGAAATGGGCCAGGCGAGACTTACACACTCGGGGAGACTCCTCAGTGTCACTGTCTGATCAGACTGTCGTGAGTAGGAGCGGTGGCTAAAGTCCTTCCCAGCTGAGCCCCACCGTCCCTCCTCCGAGGAGGTGAGTGTGGGAGGCGGTAGTTAATGCCTCCGCTGTCTGGGGGCAGGCGGGGGGGTGGTTTCTTCACAGGGGAACTTGCTCTGACAAACAGCTCAGCTTTGCAGGATTCCTGTCCGAGGTCTCGCTTTGCCTGGACGCAGCGTTCTGAGAGTTTCGTATTAGACCACTTGCTAAGCCGGGCCCCCTTGGAGGAAAACAGGCCCGACTCACAGGCTCTGTCCCAAAAGGGAGGTCTGCTTCCCAGAAGGACCACTGCTCTTGGAAATGGCAGGGTCTGCAGATTTTAAATCTGCGTTCTTCACAGCGCCTTTAGGTCTTTTTTTATTTCTATTGCTTTTGTTCCCTTTTACAGTGGTGCTAAGTTAGGGCTGAGGATGTGAGTCTGACCCACATCTCCCGACGTCAGCTTCCTCATGCACAGACGGCCTGTGTGCTGCTGTTGCCCTGCGCCTGCTTTTGTATCTGTCACCCAGCCACGGCACATTCCTTCATTTCTGTTCGAGTGGCGGTCTCCTGAGGAGAGCTCAGCGAGCAGGAAACGGTGTCTGTTCCCCTCTCTGCTGCTCTCCTGCCGCGGCTCACGCTCGGCTGTGTCGGCAGCGTCTCCTCCTGCCTGCAGACGCCCTCCCGTCTGGTGCGGGTCCGCTGACAAGGAGCTGTCGGCGTCTGTGTGTCTAAAAATGTCTTTCATTTCACTTTCATTCTCAAGAGATACTTTCTCTGGACATGGGATTCTAGATTGACTGGCTTTTCTGTTAGTCGCTGGGAAATGGTGCCCCACTACCTTCTCACCTGCACTGTTTGTCTTGGGAATCGGCCATCATTTTGGGCCCCTTCTCTCTGGTCCCTGGCACCCAGCTCAGGGCTGGCATGGCAAAAGGAGGCCAGGGTGTGGGGAGAGCCACGAAACAACATGCCGCCCAGACACCACTGGAGACACCAAGTTTCGGCGGCCAGGCTGCAGAGCACAGGGCAGCCACATTCCAGGGGCAGGTGGGGATGTTGGGCCCTAGGGGCTCACCCTGCCGCACTGTCAGGGTCCCCAGGCCAGTCCTGGTGGCTTGTTCCAGCCAAGTCCAGCCTCACCCCGCATGTCGTCCCAAGCCTAGTGGGTGGTCCGGGCCATCTCCTGCAGCTGCCAGGACCGCACGCGGTGGCAGTGTCTCCTCCTGAGCCAGCAGCAGCCTGCACCCCGTGCACCCTGGAATGGGAGCCACAGCACAGCCCGTGGCCTACAGCGATCTGTGTGTGGCAGGAGCCGGCTTCAGATAGCAGTGTGTTCAGGGCTGTGTTGCTGGTGCTTTCTGCCTGTGGGCAGATGGACCCAGCCTGCAAGGGCGATTAGGCTCATGTTTATTCATAAGTACCTGGCTGCTTAGGTGAAATTTGGGGTTTCTCTTTCACCCCTACCACTTACTCCTTGCTACAACTCATTCTCAGTGGCCAAGGCTGCCCCACAGCTATAGCCTGGAGGGCCCCACCCTCTTGTTGGCCCTGGGCAAGCACTGGGGGGCCACGTGTCTGGCACCCCACTATCTGCATCACTCCAGCCTGGCCTGAAGGTATTTGTCAGCAGCCCCAGAGGCTGGAGACCCCTGGCCCAGGAGGCCAGGAACTACCACCCCAGGCAGCATCCTGTGCTTCTGCAGTTTCCTTACCAAGGGGCATGTGGCCCCATGTGTGGCTGTTAGAGAGCAGGGAGCAGGCAACTCTTGTCTGCCCAGAAAAGGCCTCGGTAGGGAGAGTGTGGGCCTGCAGCCTACGGAGGAGTTCCAAAGTGGAGCGTACAGATGTGGGACCCCAGCAGGTAGCCCCACATGGGAGAACACTTGTAACGGGGTACCCCTCGTGGGAGTGAGGGCTGCAAGGCAGCCCCTGGACCAGTGCTCATGCTGCTTGTGTGCTGGGCTCTGGTGCAGGGAGGCCACTGTCTCTGCCTGTCTGGCCGAGGCTGCTGCAGTGACCAGGGTGCAGAGTGGGACTGCCCCTTGCCAGCTCCAGGAGACCTGGCCCCAAGTAGAGCTCATCCTTACTCCCCGATCCCAGTGGGCAGAGGGGCATCTCTGTGTTAGCGTGCCCCGCAGCAGGGTACCCTCCTGAGATAGGCAAAGACATGGCTGGGCTTCTGGGCCAGGCAGTGGATGCCTTCCAGGCCTGGAGTTCCTGCCACTCAGGCCACACTTGTCTCTGCAGAGGTGTCCTGGCCCCATACGCCGTGCCCTCGGAGCTCCTGCTGGTGGAAGAGATCCCAAGGAACCAGATGGGGAAGATCAACAAGAAGGACCTTGTCAGGCAGTTCTACCCGCATAGCCAGGGAGCGCCGGAGGCCAGGCACCCATGAGCCAGTGTCTGCTCTGAACCAGAACCTCCCAACCAGGTACAACAGAGTCCAGCCTGATGGGATGAGACTGCAGCAAGAGGTCTCCTCTGCCCCATCCTTGTCCCATACCCACAGCCTTCCTGGCCCCTTGTGCCCTGAGGCTGCTGGGCAGGTCCCAGGGGGGTCCAGGTGTCACCCAGGGATGCAGGTCTTCAGAGGAAACTCAGTAAAGCTGGGCAGAGAAAAGAACACCCGTGCCGTGCTGTGCTATGCTGTGCCATGCTGTGCTGTGCCACGCTCCAGGTGCAAACCGTGCACTCGTCTGCACACACAGGTGTGTCACACGGCGAGGGGGGTCTCCCACTCTCCAGGATGCCCATGCCACTGCCCGACCTGACCTGCGACCCCTACAGAGCCTCCTGATTGTACCCTGCCTATTCTTAGCGCACCCTGAGGATGGGCCTGGTGTCCAAGTGAGGGGGTGTGGGGGTGCCATCATCTCTTCTGTCCTCCCTGGACTGGCTCTAGATTTCCCTGTGTGGCTCTAGGAAAGTCCACATCACACGAGTGGTGTCATTATGCCCCCGGGAGCCTGGTGGAGGCTCACGCAGGCCTTCAGGGCCAAGCTGACCACTGTGGGGACAAAGCCCAGGTGACCAGAGGGCCAGGGAAGCCAAGTGCCTGGACCCTCTGCCAGGGAGCTGCATGCAAACCCTCAGCCCCCACAAAGGGAGCCTTCTAGACTACAGGCCTCAAACTTCTGAGACAGACAAGGTGGTCAATATTTTAGTCTCTGGCCACACAGTCACTGTCAGAACCGTTCCCCTCCTCTGCTCGGATTCCACTGTCGTCCTCTGGAGTCCAAATCCTCTCCTACAGAGTCCAGGGGCTGTCTGCCAGTGGCCTGCAGCAGTTCCACCTTGACCCTTAACCCCACACCCCTGCACCCCAACCCCTCCTTTCAGTCTTTGTCTAAATACCACCTTCTCCTTCCCAGATCCCCCCAAGGTACCCCTCGCACTCCCCCTAGACAGGCCCTGGCCCCCCACCTTCTCCGTATCGCTGAAGAGCGAGTCATGTGTCAGCATTCTACTTTCTGCTCTTGGCATTGATTCAGACGCCTGGGTGCCCCTCGTGCACTCTGGGCAGAGAATCCAGAAGCTTCTGAAGTTTACCAGAGACCAGGGGGCTCCTCTGCCCAAAACCAGTGAGAAGTGGCACTCACAGCACCACAGGATCTGGCCTTGGCTGTGTCGGAAATGCATACCTGAAAGAGCAGCACACCATGGGGCTAGAGGCTGAAGGAGGCCCCCGCACGCACAGGGGCACAGGGCCCTGTTGAGAGGCTGTAGCTGGCGAGGGCAGTGGGCCTGGACCACTCTCCCCACCCCGGCGCTGCGTGTGGCCTGTGACTCCCCCAGGCCTGACTCGGGGTGTGGCGTTCACTCAGGATCATCCAGCTCCACGTCCCTCCTGCTTGCGTTCTGGACGCGCGTGCCAGCCGCCTACCTACCAAGCAGGCCACCCTCGAGGGGCTCAGCGGCTATGCTCTCAGCTGGCTTCTCTCGAGGGCAGCCCTCAACACCACAGTGGACACCGCGGCCTCCCCTGCCCTTTGGCCCTGTGGGAGCGAGGGAGCCACGTGACCACAGGCCCCCTGAGCCTGGCCAGAGTCGGCGCTGCAGGGGCTGCTTAACCCCATGACTTGGCCCTGCATGTCTTGATACTGCAAATTTTGTATCCTCAAACGTTTACGTAATCATTTGCTTTGTGCTATAATCCGTAGCAAATACTCTCAAAAAGTGGCAGTCATCTTCAGCTAACAGCAAGCCTGCAGAAGGGGTTGGTTTGTTCTTGGAACAGGCCTTTTAAGACAGAACCCTGGGCTCCACTTGTGAAATCAACATGACTGAGGGTCAGGAGACTTCCAGAAAGCTCCCCTTGACTGAAATTCCCCTCCCCCACACTCACACCTGGGGCGGCCTGCCCACCTCACACTCGGCTCCCACAGCACAGCCAGGAGCAGGCACCCTGGGAGCTGAGCTGTGACAGCCCATCTGCCTGCAACCTCACTGGGAGGGGCCGAGCTGGGTACCCAGGGCTCCTGGTCGGGGCTGCTGCGCACACAGGCTGCCTCCTCAGAGCAGAAGGAAGGCCGGCCTCTGGCTGCAGGGTCTCAGGACCCCGAGTAGAGGGAACACACCTGGCTCGACTGGTCCCCGAGTTCTGCCCTGTCCCTCCTTCTGGACACGTGCTCACGAGTGGCCAGCATCTGTATGTGCAGTCACAGAGGGCCAGCCGAGGTAAGAGAACCCCCGTGGGAGGCAGGCTTGAAACGGCCACAGAAACGTCAGGGCCAAAACCTCCGGGCCCTCCCCAGTACTCAGGCCCGTACACTCCCTGCCCAGGTTCCCCTATTCTGTGATCAGAGGCTGGTTGGTGCTCCCTCTGGGCTCTTTGGGTCCTGACCAAGGACTGAGGGCTCTGCTTCCTCACAAGTGGAGTCTGGAGGCTGGAGGCTGGCGACCCCACACAGTCTCCCACCTAGGAGCTCCCCAGCCCTCCCGACTCCTCAGAGGAGGCCCCAGCAGCCTGCCAGGGCAGCCATGGAGTTCCAGCCGCTGGGGTCAGCAGAGCCCAGGCCCCTAGCACCCACTGCCCAGGCAACAGGCATTTCCGTATCCACCTAGCCGCCGCCACTGCTCAGACCTGTGCCTAGTCGCCACCCTGCCATGCCGCCGTGCCTACGACCTGAGAGTCCCGATGGTGAGGGATGTACCCAGGCCTGCCACAACCCATGGTGTCTTCCCCCTGGGGACACATGGGCCTCGCACTGCCACCTTCACACTTGGAACCCAAAAATGCCCTCACCTGCTCCAGCTTTCCCCTGGAACCTTTCTCCTGCGTCCCTCCCACAGCAGGCGTGTCACAGGCACAGACACCCAGCCAAGAACAGAACTTGGCACTCGGCCTCAGGGCCAGCACAGGTGCATCTCGTGTCCTGGGGTGAGTCCCCACCCCTGAGGTCCAGGGGGTCAGCTCTCCAGCTGTGTCCAGAAGCAGAGCTGCCTACCACCCTGGTCCCCACTGTGGGGCTGGGACCCACCGGCAGCCCAGGGCTCCTGGGGAGCAAGATCTCACGTCTGCACAGAGAGGGGGGACTCAGCTGGTGCCCGGAGAGCCGGGTCATGGGGCTCTAAGGCTGGGGCCCCTGCCTGAGGGCGGAGGCTCTGGAGACTGTCCCTGCTGCAGTCCGTCGGAGGCAAAGTGAGACAATTGTGCAGGAAACGGCAGCTCGGTGCCCAGTTTTTTAAATTTATTTATTTTAAATCCTCACCCAGAGACGTCTTTTATTGTTTAGAGAGAGAGTCATCAGTGTGAGAGAGAAACATTGATCAATGGCCTCCCATATGTACCCCAACTGGGGACTGAACCCACAAACTAAGTATTGATATGTGCCCTGACGGGGATTAAACCCACACTTTTTGGTGTATGGGCTGCTCCAACTGAGCCACCTGGCCAGGGCACGGCGCCCAGTTTTAAATGAGAACTGTGTAAAAATAGGTACAGTGCCAGGCTGACTTTAACCAACAATGAATAAAAGATACTGCCTACAGGTATGCATGCCACACACACACATCCCTGCATACATGTGTGCTCACGGCCACATGCCTGTGTACACATGTGCTCACAGACACCCCTGCATGCATACCTGTGTACATGTGTGCTCACGGACACCCCGTGTGCATACCTGTGTACACGTGTGCTCACAGACATCTCTGCATGCATACCTGTGTACATGTGTGCTCACAGACACCCCGTGTGCATACCTGTGTACACGTGTGCTCACAGACATCTCTGCATGCAGACTTGTATGCATGTGTGCTCACAGACACCCTTGTGTGCATACCTGTGTACACATGTGCTCACAGACACCCCGTGTGCATATCTGTGTACACGTGCTCACAGACATCTCTGCATGCAGACCTGTATGCATGTGTGCTCAGACACCCCTGTGTGCATGCCTGTGTGCATGCCTGTGTACATGTGTGCTCACAGACACCCCGTGTGCATACCTGTGTACATGTGTGCTCACACCCCTGCGTGCATACCTGTATACACATGTGCTTGCAAACACCCCTGCCTGCATGCCTGTGTACACATGTGCCCACAAACATCCCTGCATACATGCAGACCTGTATTCACACACACACATGCCCTGTGACAACCCCTGAGTTTTGGGGCTGAGTGAGACCAAGATTATGAACTGGTTTTCTGGGAGTCCCTGGAATCACCTTATACTCTGAAATCCTAACTCTTTTTCCTGTTTTATGTTGAGTTTTTACATCTAAAAAATTTTGAAGACAGATTCCAGCACTAATCAGTAAATTTGAAAATGGCAGCTCAGTTCTTAGAGGTCCTGTGCTGTAACCTCCCTCTGGGGACCCGGGGCACCTGCACCACCCGGCCCTGCCCACCTCCTCTTGCTCCTCCTCTTTACTTCCTGGGCCTGTCTGTGTGTGCCCACCTTACCTTCCAGCCTCTGGACAGAGCTATGCCAGAGTTCCCCATAGGACCCCTGGAACTCCCCAGCCCTCCTTAACCCCTTCCCACTTAGTCCCCTCGCCCATCCTCTCACCACCCCATGTTCCCCTCACCACCCCCAGAGTCCCCCTGCCCCATCCTGCGCATTCAGCTCCTGTCCCCCATCCCTGTGTCCTCAGTGGTTGCAGTGGGGCCTCTCTCTGCATCTCTGGTCAATTGATCAAGGTCACCTTTGTCACTGAGGTCCTATGTGCATTGTTATGGCTGCTTGGTGGCCCTTCTAGGATCTTTCTGAGCCATAGCAGCCCACACTTCACCAGGACCCCTATGCCCTGCCTTGGGCCCTGCGGGGCTGGCTATCCCTTCCCTCCAGGCTGTGAGCAGTGGTCAGACCAGCCCTTTATCCTGCCTGCAAGAGTCAAGTGTATCCTTTGTTAAAACATCAAGGATGCAGTAAATTTTTAACTCACCAAATAGATCAATATCAAATTATCATGTCCCACATTCATAACTCTTACGCACGCAACAATGGGGGGACAAGGTCACTGGAGGATAAATAGCAGCGGAGGCTCTCTGTGATCCGTCACTGCAGACAGCCGCAGGCGTCCTGCGTGGCGCTGACATGGCCATTAATAAAGCAGGGAGACAGATGGCTGCAGGGCGGCCCCGGACCACCTGCCTCCCCCGGGGAGCCTGCCTGAGCCCCACCACAAGGTGGGGAGGGGCTCCCACTTGCCTGAACACAAGGGAGAGGGGCATGGGACCGGCTGCTCTCCTGGCCGTGAGGGCCATGCGGTAGGGCAGGGGGGGGAGCACCTCACAGGAGTGCTCAGCCCATTTTACAGGTGAGGAAATGGAGAGCCAGTGAGGTGAGCAGCTGTCCCGGGGCCTCAGGAAGAGAAAGGCTGTGGTGCGGCCCATGCTGCTTGGGCCCGAAGCCCTGGTTCTTCTGCCTTCAGCAGCTCTGTCCAAGGGGTGAGGCCAGACACACGAGTAACTAGACCAAGCTGCTGACAGGCCATATCGACATGCATGCTGGGACCCTCCGGAGTACTCCCGGTAGTCCTGTGGGAGCAGTCCAAAGGAAGTGGCATTTGAGCTGGTCTTGGCAGCCCCAGAGGAGGTGGGGCAGCATAGTCCAGGGCACAGGCCTGGATGAAGCCATCAGGCCCCTGGGCTGTTCTGTGTGTTAGAACCTGGGAGAAGAGGCTGGACAGGAGATCTGGAGCAGGGGGCTGGCTGCATGGGGTGGTAGCATGCTGGAGACATGCTTGGCACAGGGAGGAGCCTGGCGCAGGGGCCCCAGAGAACAGGGAGCAGGCCCCCGGCCTGCCTGGCAACAGCAGCCCATCCCTGGGGCAGCCTGGTTCAGTCTTCCCAGGTAGGGAGCCCCTCTGAAGCTGATCTGTAGCTACTTGGAAGCTACAACAGCACTGTCCCAAAGGAGCCTGAGCCCACCTCTGCCAGGTTCCTGAGGGTCCCCCAGCTGCCCTCAGATGCTGGGACCACCAGTGAGGTCCCCCAGATTTGTCCACATCCTGGTCCCTGAGGCTGGGCCTGTGAATATGTGACTTCACCAGGCAAAGGAGTCTTAAAACAGAGGCTGATCCTAGGTCCCTGGGTGGGCCCATTGTCACCATAGAGCCCTAACATTTGGAGGGCCAGATCAGGGAGATGACGGGACACTTGAGTGGCCATTTCTGGCCTGAATCATGGACAGAGGGGCCGAGGGCCAAGAAGACGGAAAAGACCAGGAAGAGGGTTTTCCCCGGAGCCCAGGAGGAGCCAGTCCCGCGGCCCCTGGTTTTAGCCCTGGGAGGTGGTGCTGGACCCCCGCCCCCCCCCGCCACAGGCTGTGGGAACACAAAGTGTCAGTTTAGTCTCCAGATGTGTGGCGATTGTTAAAACTCTTCCAAGTTTCCTGTGTCTTGCACCAATTTCCTGTCAGCTGCCATTTAAGAGGACGACCAAGGGGGCTGCTGAAGGATTCTTTTGGAACGTGGTCCAGGTGGCCTCCCTGTGGCTCCCGTGTTCTCTCCAACCTGCGGCCTGTGGTCTCGGGGCTGGCATGGCCACAGGCCTCTGTCCCAAGGGGTAAACTGAGACATCCTTCACAGGCTCACGGGTAATGTTTCCTCGAGAGATGAAGAACATGGGAAACGGGAGCAGACAAGCTTGTGGAGGGGCATCTGAGTGCAGAAGTGGAGGGGCTGGGGCAAGGGGTCCCCGGGCCTAGAAGAGGGAGCCTGCTTTGTCCAAGGCCAGGGTGGGAGGCCCCAGTGTCATACTTGCATCACCCTGCAAACCCCTGCCCTTCCCTCTTCCATGTCCCAAGCTGGGGACAATCCCTCTGGCCAAGCACTGAGGTGGGAGGCCAGGGTCTGCGGATGCACCCCGACACACCCACACTGGCCGTGTGCCTCTCAGCCTGTTTCCTCATCTGTGAAGACAGGGTCAAGGGTGCCCATGCCCGAGGGCAGGAGAAGGAGCCAGTGAAAATCACATTCCAAAAGGCTCCTCCAAGCTCCAAGCACAGGCCACAAGCCTGGCAAGAGGAAGCTTTCTTTCTCGGCCCTCAGCTGCTATCAGATGGTTTCCAGGGCCCTCTCCATGATGGGAAGTGTGGCATCTGGGCGCCAGGCCTGCAGGGGCCACCCCAGAACGGGGGTGCAGGAGCAGGAGCACAGGGCAGGGTAGGGCCCCAGGGCCTGGCTCACAGTAGGGCACACAGGGCCAGGACTATGGCTGAGGGGCGGAGGCTTGTCCTGCAGCCACATCGGAGCTCAGAGTGGGTCCAGGAGGGCAGCTCCCACCCAACCATGACTGTCCTGGTCATGGCTCCCCACCCCCCAAGCAGCCTCCCTGTTCACCCCTGAGGCCATGCAGCCCCCTCAGCATGGGACTGGGCAGGTGACCCACTGGGGCACACCGGCAGGGGATTGCCAGTCTCTGACCCCTGACCTCAGGCACACCGAGCCCTCGGCCCAGAGGAGCAGAAGTGTCCCCTCAGGCCTCGCCAAAGACACCACCACTCTGCACCTGCTGCTGCGTGGGGCTTTACGTGAGTGTGTAGAGTGCGCTGCATGTGCGCGTGGAAGAGGAGTGGGCACCGCACGTGGGGCTGTGCATCTATGTGCAGGCTTGGGCGTGAGCAGCCCTGTCTGTGGGCTGCATTCTGGCTTTCAGGCATGACCTGCCCATGTGGGAATGTGCGGCCGGGCGCAGTGCTTGACCCCAGCACTTCTCCACGTTCCTCGCCGCCCCAGGGCCTCTCCCAAGACCGAGCTGTGCCCACCCGGCAGCCCCTGTTGTCATCAGCTTGCAGGGCACGTCGCCCATTGACAGTCTGATCGTATAGACACAGCCATTCAATTACTCTGTAACGGCTACGGGCCATTAAGCCAACAATCTACTTCATTCCAGCCTGCCAGCCCTTTCCTCACCACCGAGCAACAAAACCATTAAAACAACAACGGCCACAAGCAGGCGCGTCCTCAGTGCACCGGCGACACTGCTGTGAGCGCTGCCGTGACAGGGAAGAGCCGCCCTCGGAAGGAAGGTGGGACCCTGCACAAGCCAGATCGGTTGCTTCTGCCCCCCCACACACACAGAGGCACACGTGGACACAGACATGTACATGCATACACGTGTGGGCACCACACATATGCACATGCATGCATGTGCACAGGCATGCATATCTGTGCACACATACACTGAGGCACGGAATTATGGGTGTACACACATGGATATTAATACTTGTGTGCATACTACATGCATATGCACCAGGCATGCATGTGCACAGCCACATGTCCGTGACATACCTATACATGTGTGTGCATGCATGGACATGTATAGCCACACGTGCTTACACATAGACACATAAATGTCCATCAGCAACACAGATCTTTGCTCTATGGCTACCCGCCAGGGGTCTGCTGCCCTTGGGCCCCTGGTGGCCAGTGACAGCCAGAACAGGCTCAAGGAGAGCTTGGGGACATGCTGGGAGCTGACAGCAGCTGGCACCAGACCCCATTCTTTTTCCACAGAGGCTGTGCCTGTGCAGACCTGCCCAGCACATGTGAGGTCCAGTCTCCCCTCCGTGCTGACATGGACGCTCAGACTTTCAGTTTCTGCCACTGTGCTGGGTGTGGAACAGAATCTCTTTGTTTTAATTTGCATTTCCATAATTACTAGTTAAAAGAAATAATTTGATCATGTTTATCGGCCATTTGTGTTTCTTATTTTGTGAATTGCTTGTTCATGTTCTTTGCCCATTTCCTATTGGTTGTTGGTAATTTTTTTGATTATGCATTAGTTATGTGGCTTGCCTTTTACTTCATTTAATATCTACAATATGCACAATTTAAAAATTTTCATGTATTCAAATGCATTAATGTTTTTTATGGTTTGAGTTTTTCTTGCCTATAAAAGCCTTTCCTACTCTAAGCTCTTAAATATATTTTTCCATATGTTCTTCTTAAAGTTACAAAGCTTTGCTTTTCTCATTTAAGCTCTTAATTCACCAGAAATTTATTTGCGCATATATGTGGCGTGAAGAGCCCTGAGGTTTCCAACACAGAATGACGAGTGCTCCCAGCCATGGAACCCTCGGCCCCTCCACACTCACTGCACGCGACCTCTGTTCTCTGGTGGCACCCACCTGCTCTGTCCCGCACCTCCGGTCCCGGTCCAGTCGCTCTTTCCTAGGCTGCCGGCACTCCCGGCTCACTTCCTAAGTTTCGATATTCGTTAGGACAAGACACCATTCCTATTTCTTCTCTCAAAACAGTCTTGGCTCTTCTTGGCATTAGCTCTTCCATCTGAATTTTAAGAGTAGCTTAAAGTTCCTTTTTAAAAACCCTCCTTGGACACCTTATTGGAGGGGATCGCGTTTATAGCCTAATCTGTCAAGACTCGACATCTGTGCGAACTGCACCCTCCAGTTCCTGAACACGGCCTGTTGTGCTCTTTGTTATGACTGTGCACATCCTCTGACAGGTTCAGTCCCGGGGAGGGCTTTATACTTTTTGTTGGAACCCTGAATGGAATTTTTACTCCTTTTTCAATTGGTTATTGGAATGGTGTGTGTTGATTTCCAGCCTGCAGCCTTGCTGAATTTGTGAATTTCTTTTTTTTTT
>VMDR010009146.1:0-34297 GCA_007922815.1 Macrotus californicus
CTCTTAAAAGATTCCTCCTGGAGATCTTTCCCATGACAATGATGAGGGTCTAGATGAGAATGTGTTTTGTTTTCTTGGTTTGGTTTAGACTGGGGTGTTGGGAAGCGACTATCTGGTTTCCTTTTTTATTTTTAGTTTTGAAATAATTCCAATTTACAGGACATTTGCAAGAACAGTACAAAGATCTGCTATACCCTCTTCCCCCAGATTCCCCAGTTTTACTCTATTGCCCCCCCTCCTCACTCTCCTCCATCACTCCTTTTCTGAACTATTTGACGTAAGTCGTAAACCCGATGTACCATCACTCCCCTCTGTACTGCGGCGCGTGTTTCCCAAGCAGAAAGACGCCTTCCTGCACAACCACACTCTAACCATCAACCTCAGGGAGCCGACTCTGACGCAACACGACCGTCCAAACCAGAAGCCCCGTTCAATTCCACCAACAGTCCCAGCAGTGTCACCGTCTCCTTTCCAGTTCAAAATGCAATCCGAGATCATGCCTTGAAACTAGTGTCCTTCAGTATGACAGTTACAGCCTTTCTTTAACTCATATGTCCTAGACAACCCTAAGAGCATGACCTTTCATTCTGTAGTTGACGCTCAGCTGGGTTAGTCTTTCCTGGTGACCAGTCTCGGGTACCTCGGGAATGATGCCAGGCTCTTCTTGGAGCTCCACCTCCGGGGCACACTGCGCCTACACATCCCACCTGTGGTATTTTTACTCTTGGTCACCTGGCCAGGTGACCAGCCAGATTTCTTCACCACGAAGTCAGTCACCACTTTTTATTTGTAACTGATTAGAGCAATGCTTTGTTTTCTAATCACAAGGCACAGGTGCCGTTTTTCTCTGCTCAGTCTGCCTCTTGTGCAAACTCCTTTGACCTCCTCTAGCCTGATTTTACTGACCGTATGCTGTAACTAAGTGCTTTTTGTTCTGCTGAAGGCACGGGAAACCCAGGATTTACAGATGCCAGTCCTGTCTTAACCTCCATGAGCCTCAGTTTCAAGGTCCACAAAATGGGGCCTAAACGGGCACTAAAAGAATTCTAAGGCCCCTTCCAGCTTTAACATTGCACAGCTTAACTTGTAATTCTCCTGGAGGCCTCTACGTCTGCACTGTAATTGGCTTTTTCAAACCGCACTTCCCTTTATTATTGGGGTGGGTAGTTTGGGGGAAAGAACTGTCCTCGAGTCCTCCAGTTCTGGGCAAAGGAAGGAAGCAGGAGTTTCGCCTTCCGCAGCCAGTGGCCATGTGACCTCTGACCTCTCAGTGTTCACCAACTGGCTCTCTCCATCTTACTGAGACAGCTCTTCGGGGAACAATTCTGATACTAAGGGCAGTTCATGAGCACATTAAAATGATCATAGCTTTCACTGCCAGGGAAGAGGCCCTCACTTAAGTACCCATGCCTTACCTGTCTGCTTCGTAAATTAAAGCACAGAGAGAGACAGAAAGCAGATCAGCAATTGTTTCTGGATGGGCATGGGCGGAGGAGAACAAGAGAAGGGTAGCTAAAGGGACTAGTTGAAAGCGTTTCTTTTTCAAGTGATAAAAGTGTTCTAAAATTGATTATGGTGCTGGTCTCACAACTCAGTGAATGTTCTAAAAACCACTGATCTGTAGACTTCAAGTGAATAAACTGTGTAGCATGTAAACTATCTCGATGAAGTTATTTCTCTCACACACACGCACACACGCTGACAAGGACTATCAAAGAACCCTGAATCTCTCTGTGGATGGAAGAGTTGAGAAGAGAGACCTCCAGATGTGGTCCCAGGTGAGGTCAGGTGAGGCTGGAGAGGAGCTGGGGAGCTGGAAAGCACTGCAGCTGGCGTAAGAGCTGGTGCAAAGACCAGAGGATGGGAGAAGGCCTGTAAGCAAGAAAGATCAGAGCCCCTGGGGGTAGATGTGGCCCTATTGGTAGATCTCAGAGTCTTAACCAGTAGATCAGCCATCAGGTAATCTCTCCCCAGATTAAGGTATGTGGGGATTTCTGGCAAGGATAGGTTGCAGGATTAGGCTGCCCAGCACTCAGGTCAGGAACGTCACTGCCCACCTCCTGTCTGCCCACCTCCCCTTCGCTCTGCCAGCACTAGAAGTAACTGTTACCAGTGGATGGTTGGTCAGAGTCCGGGGAGCCTCCCCAGCCATCCCCTGCCAAGATGGTGGCAGGGGGAGGTTCTTACACTGAGTGTGATAAAGATTTCCCCCAGCCTTCCAGTACCAGATTGGAGATGGGACCAGGGGAAGGCAGGCACATGTGCCAAAGAGGTCAGAATTGCAGTGGGGGAGGTACTAACAAAAGAGACCTTTCAGTCTAACCTGGGGGAAAAAGGAATACCATATTTTGCTGTGCATAATGTGCACTTTTTTGCCCAAATTTTTGAGGGAAAAATAAGGATGCATATTATACATGGGTAGTACTAATTCCGTGTCTATATAAATGTTTTTAATTATTTTATTTATGCTTATACAGTAAAAGTGTAACTCTAGAAAACAATAACGATATCCATATGCAAAATAATACTCTGGAATACAATAATGGGGTTTGTTTCTAAATATGAATAAATAAAAAATTGAATTCAAAAAATAAAATAAAATATTTTTTCCTGAAAGTTTAGGACCAAAAATATGTGTGTGCATTATACACAGCAAAATATGGTAGTTGGGAGGTTGACCCACCCAAAGCACATAAAGTTTGGGAAGTTGGTCATTTTCAGAAAGCACCAGGTCATCCCACACCCAAGCTAACACAGTCCCCAGGGAGCATTCTACTCTGGACCTGCACACACGCAGTGTTTTCACCTGGGCCGCATGGCCTTAACCGCTACATGGCCGGTGGCCTCCAGGAGGGAGCCTGAAATGGGCAGCGGCTGGGAACAGGTGAAGCTGCCTGGACGATGGCTTAGCAGCTGCTTGTGGGCTCCAAAGGGCAGTGTTCTAAAATGGAGCAGGAACTCTGGGCACTGTTTTTTGTCTTGGTCTTGCTGAGGACTGTTGGACTTTGTCTTGGTCTTGCTAAGGAGGTGGGCTTTGAAACAAGGAGTCTGCCATTCTTCCAGAGCACGCAGCGTCTGAATAAAACCTCTTTCTTTTTTCACCAGCAACGGCCTCTCAGGTCTGGCTTTTGCGGCAGCAGGCAGACGAAAGCCCCTTTTTTGTTTGGTAACATAACCTCTCTATCCTCAGTGCCAGGTAGCTCCAGCCGTCAGGGAAGGGAAAAGTAGATGCCCCCTCCAAAAAAGATAGAGAGATAGACAGACACACAGGCCTCGGTTGATTCCAAGGATAGTATAGTGAGGTTATCACAAGGAATCAAAAACAAAAAATCATGATTTAAATCTTAATTTAAAATATTCCTAGCTGTGTGACATTGGTAAGTAATGTCTGTGTTAACCTCACTTTCCTCATCTGTAAAATGAGCACAGGAAAGATGTTTACTTCAAGGGGTTGTCATGGAGATTAAGTGAGAAAATGAATGTGAAGCATTTGGTCAAATGAATAAATGTTTCTTCTCATCAGTCTTTATCTTTATATTATTATCATAAATTCATTGTGCAACTGAGAGCCTAGAAGCAAGGACTTTAATCCAGATCCGACACACTCTCAGGTCCTGTTCTGCAGGCTCTGTGCTGACCTTTACCTGAGTTAGCAAAGTATTCAAACTGAGGCTAAATCGGAATAAGCTCTTCTAGCTGAACTTGACGTGGGTGTGGGAGTGCTGGCACCCAAATGGAGCACAGCCTGAATAATCATAAGAAAGCCCTGGATGAGACTGAGGTCACCTTGTAGGGTCCCCAGTCTCTGTGAATAAAAGGCAATCGCCTGGGGCTGCCCGTTGCTCCGAGGCGTTGCTGGTCAGTTAGGGACACTGGGAGCTGCGCCTGCATGCAGGCACGCCTCCCTTTGGCTCCCATCCTGCTCGCAGAGGTCCCTGATGACGAACTGGGAATCCATGTCAATCATTTCATTGTGAGTCCTGTCTTGCTACAGAAGGGGAGGGAGTGTCAGGAAAAGATGCTTTGGTTCGGAAACAACAAGCAAAAGCACTCCCTACCCACTTATCTGGGGCCAGCAGGAAGACACTGAAGGAGCCCCCTGGTGACCTGGAGGAAGGGCCAGGGTCTCAGATGCTTTTGATTTCAATGGGCCCCTCACAGGTAGAGACACAGGTGAGGCCAGAACCTGACTCTGAAGCCTCTTTTTAGAAGGCACCACCCTGGGAATGAGTCCCTCCCTCTGAACTCATTTCCTCTCTGGGCTTTGTTCCAGCAGGAGTTTCTTTTGAAACAGGAGAAGCCCCTGCACCCAGGGTGGGACTGGGGGCTAAAGCAGGACCAGTCCCAGGCCTGCAGGCTGCTGCTGATGGCAGAGAAGGCAGCCTTCCCAGCCTCCGGAGAAAGCCTCTGTGCTGCCTTATCACTAGAGGAGCCCAGGGATCCAGCAGAGAAGGAAGGGGTGGGGTGTGGGCGGGGGACAGGACAATAGCTCAGTTGTTGCACAAGGCACACCCTCATCACCTGCGTCATGTCTTCTTCCAAGCCAGAAATCCACCCTCACACGTGCACACAAAGCTGGCATTGAGAGGAGGCATGCACATACCTCGAAAAGCAAAACTGGGCACTGCAGCTTCAAAGGAACCAGCATCTCCCTTCACAACAGCTCAGCTTTGAAGAGTTGTCTGGGATCTGGCTCCTTAAATGCCTGCATCTTATTGTTCCAAATGATTGCCTTTTTATCACCAGCAACAGGACCACCATAAACTGGTTCCTAAGTTGGTGGTTTATAAAATCAGTACAGGTCTCTGTTTGTCTGTCTTTATAATACACATTTACTCTTATCTTCAGAAGTCAAAAGAAAAAAAAAAAAAAAAACACCACAAACCAAAAGACAGGCAGTTGCCTTGTTACACCAATATGTATTTGGGGACCTTTATAGCTAACTGACACGGACCAGGCAGCAGACCAGGTAAGGAGCAGGAACATCCCATAATGTGGCCTGGGGCACCTGCTTAATCAAGTAAATCCAGAAAAGGACACTGGAGATTACTTGAGAAGGGTGTTCCTTGTTTTGTGTCCTGAGGAGTACCTGCCCTGGGGGTCCATCCACCTGGTCCAGTCAGTTATCAGGGAGGCAATGGGGACACGTGAGAGACTTCACGTCCTCAGAGCCAGACTGCCTGGCTGGAGCCCAGACCTGCTGCTTCCTCCCTCTGTGAGTCACTCTGAGCCTCAGTTTCTCATTCCCTGAAGTGGGCAGTGCAATTGTCCCTACTGAGTGCAGTTACTACCGAATAAGTATTAATAAACAGTGCTTCATTAATGTGAAAGAACTCAATGTTAAAGATGAATAAACATGTCGTCCACCTCCTTGAATTTACACGGGGAAAACTGAAATTCAGACACTTGGGGCTACTCAGTTCAGAGTCCAGTACAGAACTCAGACCTCCTGGCTCACAGCCTAGTGGGTGTGGAATTTTTTCAATATTAATATTATTATGCATCAATCAAAAGACTCTTAGGTGGTATTACCTTTTTATTTTTTTAAATTAGAACAGGAGTTGTGACCCTGGCCAGCTCACAGTCACATCCTAGGTCTCAGAAGTTTGGGAACCCTTGGAGATGGAGGCTGTAGGGGTCATAAAGAAGACCCACTTCTGCCTGCCCTGGGCTTCCTGTGGCATCCTATCAGAGAAAAACAAAGCATTGCACTCTGACCCCTTTGCATTCAAGGGCAGCCCTGTGGGGTAATATATAGCTAGAAAAGATGAGAGATTTGCCCAATGATGGATGGGGAGCTAGAGTGGTACTCAAACCCTGGTCTCCTGGCTCCAGAACCCAGTATTTTTTCTCCTGGGCCATGCACCCTTGGCCTCACTTGCCATAGCCTACCGGGGAGAAGGAAACAGAGGCAGTGTGAGGAGAAAGGTCCAGGACAAAGTGGACTCTTCTGCACATAGGGAAGAAAAATGTCTGTTGAGCTGAGGGTCACTTGGGTTTTCATAAACTATTTTAGAAGGATCAAGCACTTTAAATATTAGTAGCCTACAGATCTAGCTAACCAGCACATGGACCAAATGTAGGCTTGCCCACTACAAAAAACAAAACAAATAAAAACGAACACTGGTTTGCTGGGGCATTAAAAATAAAAAAGGGAAATGTGCATTCCTTTAAAAAATCGTAAACCATGCTTGCTCAGCAGAAGTCCTGATCAATGAGATGATTTACTCACTCACATACAAGGGGGGGGCGGGGGGCGGGGGAGGAACATCTAAGGAAATTTGGAATACGGAAAAATACTTTACGATTTAGAAAGGACTGTGAAGAAAACAAGTTCTACATTTCTCCGGGGCTCTACAACAAGAAAAGGACAACTGCGGAGCTCTGTTACCTGCTAGCCCAGAAGATGATTTCCTCCCTCAGCCCCACTCCCTTCCTTCCCCCAGTCACGAATCAGCCGTGTGTGCACTCAACAAGTGCTGAGCACCTCCGCTGTCTACTTGGGATTCAGTAGATGAGCAGACCAAAGGGACCTTTGCCCTCAGGCACCATCATCCTCACCCTCAAGTCAAATTTCTGTTTAGGGCTCACTATGTAGAGATCACTGAGAAAAATAAGGCATTTTACAATACCTACAGTTTTCTACTCCGGAAATATTCCCAGTTTCACAGACATTTCTTATACTCATGAATTCCCATTTTCCTCTGAGGAAACCAAGGCACAACAAAATCAAACAGAAATAAAGTGATATAATTCCTGTCAGAGAGCAAGTCAGTGGCAGAAATCATAATAACAGCTATAACCAAAACATGGTAAAAAGAAGCCAAGTTCAATTCAGAAATTGAACACAAATCACTATTTAAAAAGCAAACACTAAAGGGTCAAATATATACTATCCTACTTCAAGGCTGTATTTATCTCCAGCAAAACTTTGGCCCATGAATTAATCATAAAGTTATGTTGAATCTCCATAGGTAAAATTAACATTCCAACTATGGGAATGTATTTTAAAATACTACAGTTGAGGGTATTTGTTCATTCTCCTAGGAAAGACCTTAACTCAACTGCAAGACCAATCATGAAAATGAGACTCTACCTGTCCTCCATATATTCTTAAATCATGAGAAATGTTGATTATCAAAATGCTAACAAGTCAATAGCAACAGCAATCTTGAGAAAAAAGAACAAAGTTAGAGGTGTCATGCTACCTGATATCGAACTATACTACAAGGCCGTACTAATCAAAACAGCATGGCACTGACATAAAGACAGACATAGATCAATGGAACAGATAGAGAGCCCAGAAATAAACCCACATATTTATGGTCACTTAATATTTGACAAATGAGGCAAGAACATACAACGGGGTAAAGACAGTCTATTCAATAAATGCTGTTGGGAAAATTGAACACATACATGTAAAAAATGAAACTAGACCTCCTTCTTACACCATATATAAGAATAAACTCAAAATTGATTTAAAACTTAAATGTAAGGCTCAAAAAATTCCTAGAAGAAAACATAGGCAGTAAAATCTCTCACATTTCTCTAAGCAATAATATTTTTTCTGATACATCTCCTTGGACAAGGGAAACAAAAACAAATAAACAAATGGGACTATAACAAACTAAGCAGCTTTTGCACAGGAAAGGAAACCATCAACAAAAAGGAAAGACAACCTACTGAACAGAGGAAGATATTTGCCAATGATACATCTGATAAAGTGTTACTATCTGAAATTTATAAAGAATTCACACAACTCAACACTAAAAAAACAATCTAATTAAAAAATGGGCAAAGGACCTGAATAGACACTTCTCCAAAGAGGACATACAATAGTCATAGACATGTGAAAAGATGTCCAATGTCGCTAATCATAGGAGAAGTACAAATTAAAACCACAATGAGATATCACTTCATACCTGTTAGAATGGCTATCATCAAAAAATCCACAAAAACCCAAATGCTGGCAAGGATGTGGAGAAACGGAACCCTAGTACACTGTTGGTGAGGATGCAGATTAGTGCAGCCACTATGGAGGATCCTAAAAACAAATTAAAAATGGAACTGCCTTAATAATAACTGAGTGATCACACTTCTGGTTTTACATCCGAAGAAACCCAAAACACCAATTTGAAAGAATATATGTACCCCTATGTTCATTGCAGTGTTATTCACAATGGTAAAGCTATGGAAGCAACACAAGTGCTCACCAAATAGACAAATGGATACAAAAGTTTTAGTACATATATACACTGGAATATTACTTGGCTATAAAAAAGAGTAAATTTTGCCATTTGCAACAGCATGGATAAACCTCAGGGGTATTATGCTAAGTGAAACAAGTCAGATACAGAAAGACAAATACCATATGATTTCGCTTACATGTGGAATCTAAAGAACAAAATAATTGAACAAACAACATTGAAACAGACTCATAGACCCAGAGAACAGACTGATGATTATTAGAGGGGAGGGTGGTTGGGGGATGGGTGAAAACGTGAAAGGATTAAGAAGTACAAATTGGTGGTTACAAAATAGTCACAGGGATGCAAAGTACAGCTTAGGGAATAATATTGTAATAACCATGCATGGTGCCAGGTGGGTACTGGAAATATTGGAGAAACATTATAAAGTACATGATTGTTTAACCACTATGCCGTACACCTGAAACTAATATAAAAATAATACTAACAGGTCAGAGGGCAATAACATTCTTTGCTGTGCATAATACAACACCCTAGGAGGCAAGCTATCTAAGATATAAAAATTCAAAGAGATTCAGTTGGAAGTTGTTCTCAGGGACTATTATACTTTTCAAAGTTGGCTCTAGAAGAGCATTGTCCTTGGTACCCTAGCCCCAGGTAGCCACCTGCACTTTTATATTGTTTCGGAGTAGTTGAAGAGGCAGCAACAGCCCAAAACCCTGCAAAAACATAGAGCATGGTGGAAATTTTTCCCATTCCTTTATGGAGTCCTTCAACTCTGTCACCTTCCACATAATTCTTCCTGTCGATTCCATGGATTATAAAAATTATCTGATCTGAGAGAGGCCTAGAGGTCCATGGGCAAGCATTCCTTGGTCAATGCTAACACCCCCTTTTGGATGTTTGCCATGCATATTACTTAATTTAGAACTCAGAAAAGTGCTGTAGTGAAGAAACCTGTTTAACTCTAATTCATCACTTTCTAGATTTATTTGATCATGAAAAATTTTTTTCTTTGACATCCATGAACATCTCTTGGATTCTCTGAGACAGTGTCTTGGGAAATCCTGATTAAATTCAAGCTTTCCTCTCTCTCTCTCACTTTGTATGAGGATCTCAATCAAATATACCTAAATCACGAAAGATACACAATAAGTGTTAACTGAGTGAATGAACAGACTGACAAATTACTGAGTGAATGACTCAGCGGATTTACTATAAGGTCTGACACACCCCAGTGGAAGCCTTGGCAGCAATGAGCCTAATACTCAACGCCCACTCTCCCTCTCCCACGGGGAAAGGGCTCCTGGGATGCAGGCCCACAGGGCTGCGCGCGGCGGTCTCCTCTGCACCCAGCCAGCCTACAGGCCATGCTGCCGGTGCTTAGACTCTGGGCAGGGCAGAGGAAGCACTGGAGTCTGGGCTTTACTGTGGGATCATGTGAGGGGACCTGACAAGCTAGGCCACCTTGTTGGGACCCATTGCCTATCAAAAAATCAACCCAATGTTTACGTAGTACAGAAAAAAAGGAGGGTGTGCTCTGGGCTCCTTATCCAAAACCCTGGGGCGGCTGTGTTAAGGAATTCAGAATTCTTGCGACTTTTAGGAAGAAATGCAGTGCGGACACTATGTTACACTGCTCACCGGGCACCCGGGTCACTGCCCCATTAGCAAACGCTAATATTCTTGAAATAAAACATGCAGATACATGAGATAAATAAAATCTATAAATAGTTTCGAGTCAGTTCAGGTCAGATTTTGCTGGCAAATGGCATCAGGTATAAAAGAACACTGGTTTTTACAGCTTTCTGGATTTTAGGGTTGTGCATAAGAGAGTGGGAGTCATTGACGTGCCTCTCACCAGAAGGACACTTGCTATAAAGAAGACAAGGTGGACAGTTCATCTGTGCAGTTAATTCAAGGACTGTTCTTTATGGAAAAGTCCCATCTCCAGGGCATCACAGCGATCTTTCTTATTGGTAAACAAAGTTCTCCCCCGCGTTTCATTTCTAATCAACATACTTTGGACCTTGCTTTAATGTTGTTTGCTTTGATTTGGAATCCACTCTAAAGGGAATCTATCTGCCCTTGAAGGGCTTACAAGAACTTTAAGCTATTTTGACTATAACGAGGAGGGGGTTTCCCAGGCAAAAGGTTGAAGAACAAAGTTTTAATGAGTCACCAGTAAATTTCTAAAAGTGTTCAAAGTGCCTACCATTTTGGGTGAAAGTAATCACATAGTTTTTTAATGTGCCTGGTGACACAATGACTTGTTTTTCTCCTTGTATGAGCTTCTATAAACTCAAATATGGCTTCTATGACTTCTGGTTTTATGGCCTCAGATTCCAACCTACAAAGAATGGTTAAATGTAGACTATCTCCTGTGACAACTTCCAAAGGGCCTCCCATTTTCTTAAGCAGTCTAGCAAAATCCTCACAACATAATCAATTATTATTTGCTTTAATAAATAATGTGTATATGTACTTTACATGAGGTACTTGGCAAAGATACTAATCAAATAAGTGGCAGGTGTTCCAGCTTCATAATGGTTGTAAATATCCAATCTAGTATACCATTGGAATATACCAATGTAACCCAGTGTATACCCAAGGTAACACTGGAGGGTTCTGTTTACAGAATACCTGTAGGATATTCCTTGGTGTTCTGGAAAAGTTGAAACACCAAGACTGTACCTTCTCATCCTCAGGCCATAGGTCCATTGACATATAGAAGTAGAGATTTCGCAAAATCAAAGTGCAACAAAGGCTCTCAAATAACCTTGAACTATTCTTTTACTTCAGACAGGACAGCACCTAACTGCTCAGACTCATCATATTCACCTCTGTTTTCAAAGCTCTCCCAACATAAGAACTCACCAGTGCTTGTAATCCATTCCTGGGTCTAAAGTCCTTAAACGTCTATTTGTGCCAACTCAGCTCAAAGTTCCCAGATAATAGGCCAATTACATTAGGTCACCGGAAACTTAGCCTCACCAATAACCTCAAGAAGGGAATTTCCTAAATCTCCTACCCAGCAGGGGATTTAGGACAACGAGTTATTTTCCATTAATCTTTAATTCCTGAAAATGCCAATAATGGTCTTGTGTGTTTCTCTTTAGGCCTTCTAGGTGAGAATCTGAGATAGCCAAGTGGCTACAGGAGGTGATGCCAACAGTGAAGGCTGCCTTCTTCATCCAGCTTCTAGGTGGTATTTTGTCCTAGCAGCTGGGAGGTGGCAGCAAAGTCAATCCAAGAGTCAGTGGTAGAACAATGGAGATGTAGCTTCCTGGGCAGTCAGATCTTGCTCAGCACCCAAGGGAACAGGAAATCAAAGCTGAACCACTCAGGAGCCAGAGGCTCTATGCTTCACGACTAGCTCTCTGAGTAGGGAGAAGTACTCCTGCTCTCAGGGGGCCGATGATGGGAAGTATATGCAGAGACTGGAAGAGTGTGTGTTGGGCCCTGGCCAGGGAGCTTGGTTGGTTGGAGCATCATCCTGTACACCCAAAGGTTGTGGTTTCGATTCCTGGTTGGGGTGCATGCAGGAGGCAACTGATGGATGTTTTTCTCTCTGTCTCTCTCTCTTCCTCCTTCTCTACAATTAATAATCATATCCTCCAGTAAGAATTAAGAAAAAAGTATGTGTTGGATGAGGGTGGGGGAAGACCCTGAAGAGAAATCAGTTTCTCAAGGCTCCCTTCTGTAGGCAGCTCCCACACAGCCTTAGAACAGTGCCTGATGCTCAGGGAGAGCTTATCAAACCTACGTGCTCTCCTAGTTTCCTGACCTGTTCCTCCGGGCACCGTGTTCTGGCCTTTCCTCTCAGCTGGGTCCTCATAGTTCAAGCACCTCTCCTTAGAAATAGTTGTGTAGAAATCCTAAAGTTAGAACTATGCAGAGAAAGAAACAGTTTAAAAGTTGGCAATTAAAAAATAAAAGATTGAACCCCCATTCATATAACATTCTCAAAATAACAAAACTATACAGCCAGAGAACAGATTAGTGGTTACCAGGTAGGGATGGAGGAGGGTGTGGCAGGTGGTAGAGATCCTTGAGACTGGAACAGTTCTGCATCTTCGTGGTGGAGTTGGTTACAGGAATCTACCACCAGTTTAATGGGACAAACTGCACAGAGGTTTCCACACTCACAAATGCCTGCATATAACACTAGCGAAATCTGAACAGGCTCTGTGGATTGTACCAGTGTCAGTTTCCTGGTCTCCCTATCTAGCTCTGCAAGATGTTACCTTCGGGCAAAACTGATCGAAGGGCACATGGGACATCCTTGTACATTGTCTTGCAACTTCCTATAAATCTACAATTATTCTATAGTAAAAATTTTAAATGCCTGAATCCATGAATGAATTACATCTGAAACTTGCTAAACAGTTAAGGTAAGCAGAAATAGATGTATAGACAAACTCCTAGTAATATACATAATATACACTGTTTTGTTTTGATATTAACTTTCCACATGTCCCTCACTAAGGGGTTGGGAAATCTCTTATACAGATCCATCACTTTTCAAAACGTAATGCATGTTGTCATTGCTATGAAGAGTATAGGGAACATATCCATGTGTGAGGTGATCTAGTGGCTCAGCTCTGGTTCTGAACACAGACAGATGCGCGTGGCGTGCAGAGAACATCCGTGAATAGGTTTCCCCTGGGGAATCAGGCCTGCATCGTACTTAGGACGCTTTGAGACTTGCTTTTGCTAGAAACTCCCTCACCTTGAATTGAGGAGACAAATGTTTACTGCATATCTTTAAAGTAACTTCCTAAAATCTATGCTAAACCTCTCAAGTTTGGGTGTAACCAGTTCAACCTCTTTTCCCTTTACATTTGCAAATGACCTTTATCTTAAAGGGATTAGCAACATTCTTTCTTTTGTTATGGTAACCACCTAAAGTGAACCTGTGCTCAGTGAAGGAAGACCCTCCTTGATGTAATGTACCTAGAGTGTCAATAAAAGCCTGTCCAGGAGAGGAGTTCAGGCCCTCTCTCTCTCTGAGAGTGGCCACGAAGGCCAGCCCTGCCTGACACACACACTCTCTCACCCTCTCCCCGGCCCTCTCTCTGAGAGAGTGGCCACACAAGCCCTAGCACTCTCTCATTTAGAGACTGGCTCGACATCCCTTTTTCTCCACTGGATTCCTTTAGTCCACGTGAATTTGTTCGTCACTTGTCCGGGGATACAGGACAAGCATTCCACAACACGTGGTCCTGCCAGACGGGACCATGACAGAAGAGTACTTTCTAAAATTGTGCAGCATTCAACCTGTATAGCAATACACAGCAACCCTGCCGGTAGCCAACTACAGCAAAAGGACGTATCTCAGTCCCTGATTCTTTATTTTCATCATCCTGGTTCCATGATTTTCTGTATCTCAAACTACTCCACTTTCAAGCCAGCCTGGATTAAAATAATCACACTTTTGTATCAGCATTGATATTCTGATTACAGAAAATTCTCAGTTTTGTACTTCTCAATCTTCAGACCAAAAAAAAACCCCAAATATTTTATTCATGTATTCAGTAACTTTCAGTTAAGTACTGTCTATGAGCTATGAGGATTGATTTCTGTATTGTTGTCCCCTCCATGGTGGACCATGATTCAATAGCCATCCATACAATGCTCGAGTTTAAGGCACTGCATGCTCCTCTCCTGGCTGCTCTGCAAAATGCTGTCTACCTAGAATGGGCTTCTCTCTGTAGCTCTGTACAGATCTAATTCCCTAACTTGTTGGCAGAAGGAAAGCTTCCAGTGGGAAAGCCATTTGACACAAGACTCCCAGGATGCAGAAGTTGATTCTGTATTTCTTTACAAGTTGGACCCTCAACTGTGGCTGGTATTGGTCAACCACTGCCACCTATCGCTGTGTGGGCCATTCACAATCACGCTGTTGACAGCAGGGCTGGTCTCAGGACCAGCCCCATGCAGGCTCAGTGAGGGGAAGCAGATGGAGACAGGTGAGTAAGGGCAGGGATGAGGAGGTAGTGGCAGGGGTGGCGCTGGGAAAAGGGCTGGACAGGTAAGGTGGTGCCTGAGCCGGTGACTCAGGAAGCTCTCCTTTGTCAGGAGGGGTGGGGCGGAGGCAGAGCTTGCCTGGACCATGGAAACCACACCCAGCACAGGTTCTTTCCTGATCTCCTTCACTCAGGCTCCTTCCTGATCCCTGAGTTGGGACAAAGCCAACAGGTGATCTCAGGGTTTGGCTCTTTCCCCAAGCTCCTGAAAGGAGACTAGCCTTGAAGGTCTGATAAAGGTTTAGAGACAGACTAGGAGGCGGTGGGGTGGGAGTGACCTTCAAGCCCCAGCACCCCAAAGTTTCCCTGGAGCAGCTTTGGTCTCAACACAACACACACACACACACACTCTCTCTCTCTCTCTCTCTCTCTCTCTCATGCATGTGTACACACACACCTGGAATTACCAATCATTAGTCCCTCCCACCCCCCACTTCCTGATTGGGTCTGAGCAGTAAAGAATCCGTATGGCCGAGGAGCTAAGTTATTTACCTTTTCCTACCCTTAGGAAATAACATGGAAAAGGAAGGGAGATTGCTGACTGCAAAAGAAGACTTTGCTGAAACTCCACTGACCTGGGCTTGCAAGCAAGGAAAATTCTGCATAATTTAAAAAATGAGGGAGGAGGAGAGGAAAAACTTTTTGTCCTTAACCACCAGCCCTGTTTGAACCCTCGCTACATCACTTATTAGCTGTGTGACCTTGGGCAAGTGTGTGTGTGTGTGTGTGTTTGTTTGTTTAATCTCTCTGTGCTTCCCTCTCCCCATCTGAAAAATGGAGATGATAATGATACCAACTTCATAGGATTTGGGGAGACCTAAGGGGTTAATTTGTGAGAAAGCAGAAAGAAATGCCTGGCACAGGGCAATGCTCGGTACACTGACACGGCTTTTACAGACTCCTGGCTCCCACAGCGATTCAGTTTTCACTGCTCCTGTCTCCCCTCTGCCCTTGCATTTTTTCAGGTTTCCTCAAGCAGCTTCTTCTCCGTCATCCCTTTTCCCCTAAGAGGCTGCCCAGTCCTATGATTAAGAGCAGGGCTTTGGAGACTGGTGGAGTTGGGCTCACATCCCTACTCCCCCACACCCTGGCTTGGGCAAGTGCTGGCCTTTCTATGCCTGGATTTCCTTACTTGCAACCTGTGTCGACAGCCTGCCTCCCAGACCTAGTCACAACCTGGAGGCGGGTGGAAATGCCTGGCCCTGAGAAGGAACTCAGCAAAAGACGTGTTCCACTCAGGGGTTCCCTCCCGTCCCTCAGGACTCCCCTTTCCATTCTTTTTCTCCACCACACGGTTGGCTGAGAACATGGGTGGCCACTCTGTGAATACTCATTGCCTTCCTAGCACTGTGCTAAGAATCTTATTCCCTGTGACCCTCAAACAACCCCAGACTTAGGATCTGCTCTCGACACCCAGAGCCCCTTTCTGTCTTTCCTGAGAAAATGTCTGAAGTTAGCAATGTGCTGTTGTCAAGATCAAGGTCAATGGCTTCACTGTGGAAAAGCAAGAGCAAGAAATGAGGAAACAGCCGTGGGGCTGCCAGCCTACCCAGTTTGCCCAAGCCTCAGGGGTTTCCCAGGTCATGGCACTTGCATGGCCAAGACTGGGAGGGTCCTGGGCAGACTGGGACAGCTGGTCACCTCAACAATCCAGTCATCCATAATACCCAGAACCCCTGGCAAATGTCTGTTGCTGCTATAACAATGGCTCAGAGACTGAAGTGCCAATTTTAGGAAGGTCCTTAACTTCTCTGAGCTTCCGTTTCCTCATCTTTAAAGTGGGGTAGCCATTTCTACCTTCTCACAAAACTGTCATTGAGAAGAAAAGGGAGCAAGAACATCGGTGTCCCCAGTAGTGCCTACCACACGGTGAGCCCCCTACAGGTGTAAACACTAAGCCCTGGAAAGCACTCCTCCTCTTCCTGCAAGCTGCTGACCCTGGCTGCTTACTTACTGTCCCCAAGTGTCAACTCCCTCTCCTGTCAAATTGGTCCAGGGATGAGGTTACAGTAAATCAGTGACATAAAGCTTATCTTCCAGATGCAGATCCTGTGGAAACATAGGTCCCCTTCCCTCTACAATGTTCACCTTTTCCCAGGCTTTGGGGAAGAAGAAAAAGAGGAAGGAAGAGAACCAGCTACAAAAAGCTGTGCTGAGACTCCACCAGCTGAGCCTTGGGGGTAAAGAAAGGGCTGCTTTTTTTTTTTTTTAAGGAAGAGATCGAAACCTAAGACTCAGACTGGCTGGAAAACCCCAGTCCCTCCCACCCTTCACCACCAGACGCCAGACAAGGAAGTCCCTCTGCTGAACAATAGTGGAAGGGACTTTGTGAGGGAGGGGCAGGCGAAGAAGAGAGGGTGTCAGAGTGCCCCAGCTTCAGCCCAACACTGGGGCTGACATGCTGGCTCGCCAACACACCTGACACCTACTGGCCTGAAGAGCGCAGGAATGTCTGAAGGGGTGCGTGACGTGGAGCAAAGCCATCGCCCTTGGTGTGTGAAGGCCACACTGCTCAGTCATCTCCATTAAAGCATCTGGCCCCACTCCACGTTTCTGACCTCTGAGCCCTGGCTGGGTTTGGGGTGAATTCCACACCACTCCTGGACCCCCAGCATCCATGGCAGCAGCGATGACTGTGTTTCTCTCTTTTCTTCCAGGCCTGGCTTGTCTGGCCCTGAAGAAGGAACCGCTCCAGCATGGGTCTCTACGGCAGTTATGTGAAGGTCACTGGCTCAAATGTTGCTATTTTTTAACATTTATTAGGTGCCAGTGGCATGCTGGACCATAGAGGAAGCAGAGGTAGGCAGAGTGGGCGGGCACGTAGCTGCCTGAGATAAACAAATGCAAAGCATTCCAGAGCTCTGAGGGCAGATGCCCCACAAAGCCTGAGACCAGGGCAGCTCTGTCTATGTTGTCACCTTTCGGGGCATTCTCAGAAATTTCTGCTCCGGCACTCAGCGACAGGGTAAAGCAGAGCCTAAGGACTTCTTGGCTGCCGCTGTAACTCTCAGTCACCAACACCAGCATTGCCAGGCACTCCCCAAGTGACATGCTTTACTCCCACGGCCCTTTGGATCCCTTCACTCCAGACCCTCAATAATTTAAAAAAAAAAAAAAAACAAACAGCTGGAGGCAGGAAACAGCTACCATAACCTGGAACTCCTCCTCTCTGTCCCCAGGGATAAGGGGGTTGAGGATTTAGTCTGACCCAGAAGGAAAAGCTATCACTTTGGAAGGGGTCAAAGGGGTGCAGTGGGAGGCTCAGCAGAGCTATGAGTGCAGGGACCCGGCCGGAGGGATGGAATACGTTTTCCATTGCCTTTAATCTTGCCGCTGACCCTTACCACGTGGCCCAGAGCACGCTCAGCAATCCTGGGCGCAGCTTGGAGCCTCGGCAGGCGGGCAGGGTATGTGGACTCGCAGCTCCGAGAGGAGGCTGGGTGCAAGCCCGGTTGTAGCCTGACTCGGGACAAGTTATTTCACCTCTGGGCTTTATTTTCTTCATTTGTAAAGTAAAGAGCTGGCGTGTGATAGATTCACGAAGGTCCTTTGAACTCTCATTCAGCAGTGTGTCAATGTGTATTCAGCAGTGTAGCATGCCACCTGAATCAGCAGTCAGCCCCCTTCCTGGTGGGGGACAGAGGCAGATAAGGACATGATGAGAAGGCTATCTGTGGGGTTCTCCCATGACAAATGCTCTTCATGTCTCTCTGTCACATGGCCTTGCCAGGTCTTCAAGGTTTGGCACCAGAGGTTCCCTCCTCACCCACCCCCCACCTGCACACATCCTTGCTCACCTTCCAGTGACGCATGGCAGCCAGGACAGGGTGCCCCAGAGCATGCCTGAGGGTCAGTACCCATCGCCCCTGTTGCAGGTGCCGCAGCAGAGATCTGGCTGGGTTGTCAGCTGTTCCTAAGCCCGAGGAGCTCCTTGAGTTACAACATGGAGAGGACATGGAAATTGAAACAGGAGAAGCAGCTCGCGGGGCCAGAGGGCTCCTGGGGCAGCTATGGAAAGACAACCCAGCCAGAGTGACCACATTATTTATTGGTTCTCTTGGGAAGACATATATGGTTAGGAAAAGAACCTGCTCATGTCACAAGACACAGCTTCGTGGCTCACCAAAACACCACCAAACACTCAAAGACAGCTGCCAGGCACGGGAAGCACCGAACAACTGCACGTTGGCATTATTTTTCCCCAAGCACCTCGTAGGATATGGGTTCAGAGAAACAGTGTTTCTGTCACATCAGGGAGGGAGGCACCCTGCTCAAATGGAGAGTGATGAGTCTTCCTGAGCCCCCTCCCCCACTGCCCCCACCTCGTCTGGCAACCCCGGGCTGAGACGGCTGAGTGGAATCTCAGAGGCTTGAGCCACATTGTCTCTAGCAGGGGGAGTGATTTGAGTAGCCGGGTCCTGGAATATTTTGAGAAACAAAGGAAATTATTACACCCCCCAGCCCCCCGAAAGCCCAAAGCTTTCCCACTGCTACCACCCTGGGCTGCAGAGAGGGGAAAGGCTGGGGGTGGGGAGGCTGCGTGGGGCAGGAGGAGGAAGACTGGCCAATTAGAAATGATGTCACGTGGCCGCAGCTAAAAAAACACTCCGCTGCTGAGTGCTGGGGCGTCGATGCCATGTCAGTTGTTGGCCTGGGGAGTGGGTTTCACCAGGTTGGATCAAGTGGCTGCTTTCCTGGAAATTGGGCTTCTGGTTGCTAGGGCTGATAAGGTGGGGAAATGCTACCCCCGGGGTTCATGGGAAAACATTCTGACATTGAAGAAGAGCCGGGGCATGTTAACCGTTGAGAAAAAACAGAGCAGCCCCAGCTTAGTGGCTGCGGCTACCAGCCCTGCGGGACTCTGATTACCGACTCCAGAGTGCAGCAGCCAAGAAATCAGGTGGCGCGTGCGCCTGAGACTTCAGGGTGGAAATCCGAAAGGACACACTACCTCATGTGGCTCTGGGCACCCCGTCTTGTCCCAGTGTCCTCGAGAGTCCAGCCTCTACTCTAGATGGCTTTGAGCTCTTGCATCACATGTGTGCAGATGGTCACCCTGGGAAGTGACTCCAGGCATTGGACACTTGCTGACGTGGCACCTCAAGGCCAGGACAGAGAGGTGTTACCCAGGACAATTAGAAATGATCTGCAGCAGGGAGCAGGAGGCCCCTTGGAGGCTCCTAACTGGGACAGGTCTGTGCTGGCCAGTGTGGCCAGAAGGGCAATGGCCTCCGAGACATTCCGTGCTGAGGGTGGGGACCATGGGACAGCCTGCAAAGGGAAATGCTTGGGGTGATTCAGGAAACAAAATCCCTTGGCGGAGAGCCAGGGCTAGCCTAACTTACACTGATGTCTGCCCTATGACAAACACTGTTGTCACGAGGTGCCTCTACATCTCTGTTTCATCCACTTGGGGCACAGCTTCCCTGAGATGTGCAAAGCTCAGGCCTTCTGTTGGGACACCCAAATGCCCACCACTTTTGGACTGCCCAAGATAGCTGTGGCCACCCAAGACACCCACGCAACTAAATTTAGTTGTTCTGTGGTGTTACCTGTAGGTGTCTGTGAGCCCTCAGGAGAGGACCAGGGAAAGCACTGAGCTCAGATTGGCAAGACCCAGATGCCCGTGTGGATGGAGCCCCCACCCCCCCCCAACCCCCCACCGCAGTCTTGCCCTGTAAGTTATCCTGGCAGCCTGGGTGCCAGTTCATTTCCCTCAGTGTCTATTTCTGCCTGACAGTGGAAGTAAAAGCTAATGGGTCCCCTATTTCTCTATAAGTCTCTCTAATTACCACCGACCCTCCCTACAGAACTGATGTGTTCCAGAGAGCCATGGGCATAATGCAGGGGGGAGGGAGGACAGAAAAGCAGATGAGAAAAGGAAAGAGGCTGAAACCAGCAACCCAGTGAGACAAGATAGGAAAGTGGGGACGTGGCGGCCAGGCAGAGACGTGCCACCAGACAGGAACACACCGGCACAGGGTTAGGGAACAATGGACAATGCAAACAAATAAATGCAGATAAATCTAATTTAAAAACAACAGATTTAAAAGAAGGTAGAAAGAGATTGAAAATTTGAAGGGAAAACAAATATGGCCAGTTAGAAACATGGCCATATAAACACCTTCATACATACACACATACATATACACACATATAGATATAGATATAGAAAAGGATATAAAAGTGAACAAAAAAAAGAGAACAAGAAGTAAATATCTAATTAAAGCAATAAGTTTGTATTCCAGAAAGCTAGCAAGAATAAGCACTTTGCAAATGTATTCTAAATGGCAGAAAACAACTGTAAATATGATAATATTAATACTATAGAGCAGTCATACTTTGTGATTGAATAATCTTTATTTTTGAAACTTTGGTTTGGCATTTTATGATACAGTGCTTTAAGGATCATATTTTGATACAAATCCCACCTGGACCATTGTTGCTGTGTGACCCTGGACAAGTCCTCTAAGCACCCTGTGCCTCAGTTTCCCCACCAACAAAAAGGACATAGTGAAAGCACCTGCTCAGGAGGCAGCTGCGACAATTAAGCGAACTAACTAATCCATGGAAGCTTCTTAGAACATTCCCCAGCTAACAGTAGAGACTCAGAAATGTTAGTTGTTACTAACATGTCAGATAATTACATGTCTTTCTTTTATTTGGAATTAACCGGAGGCTGCAAAGTGAGTTAGAGGATTATTTCAATCATCCAAGGGAGGGATAATGATGACCAAAACCAAGAGAGTGGCAGTGAGATTGGAGAAAAGGGGAAGCATTTAAGGGGTATTTCAGAAGTTGAATCAATAGACTCTAGAAGTGATCAAATATGGGCACCGAAAAGAAAAAAGAGTCAAATGAGACCTAGAAGTTTCTAGCCTGTGTGATGAAAGAATATTAACTGAGAAAAGAAAATAAGGGAGGTCAAGAGAGTGGAAAATTATAATTAAATGAGTACTTAGTATGTTCCAGGTGATAGTCTAATTGCTGTGCCTGTTATTTACTGAGTTATTTAATCATCGTAAATTATAAGATAGGTATTAATCCCATTTTATAGATGCCAAGAGCAAGCAACAAGTCTGTCATTTTTCAAGGTCACATAGCTAATACTTGACGGAGTTAGGATTTGAGCTCAGGCTATCTGGGTCCAGGGTCCACAACCTTAACCACTCCCATATAGGCTTTCTAAAAGATAAGGAGTTCAGTTGAGTTTGTGGGACATCCAAGATGCTGTATGGAGTAGGCAGTTGAATGTAGCAGTCAAACTCAGAAGAGAAGTGAGAGACAGCAACAAAGCTAGCGATTTCAGACTTAGGGGCCTAGCACTCAGATTGCCCCTGTGGAAGTGGACAAGGTGAGGAAGAGAGACTGCCATATTTAGGGAAGCTGCCCCTGTCCTGGTGGAAGTCACACCTTCTACAGAGTGCCAGAAAGCCAGATGTTCGCTGTCCCTGAGCCCTGGAGGCTGAAACTGAGCAAACAGCACCCAACTGGCTAACCTGCGGCTCCCCACAGGACAAGTAATGCAAAAGCAAGGACAGCATAGGGTAGATTCTACCCATGGCAATGCCATGTGTGTCCTGTGGTGGCAGAGGTGACAATGGCTGGAGTCTGGTAGCAGAGTCCCTGTAAGCTGAGGCATGATCATGGCTGGGTTCTGGCTGTCCATCTTCCCTCGGTTTCCAGCCACTTTCTTAGCTCTGTTCTCTAGTCTGTCTGTCCAGTCACTTCCTGACATTTTCCCCTAAATCCCTTTTCTTAGAGTCAGTTTCCCTTGTTTAACCTGGCTCTCTGACAGGTCTAACATCAATCTGCCATTCCTTAGATAACTCTATTTTCTTTGTACTCCTTTCTAACCTTTATAATAGATTAAGGAAGGGATTACATATTTTCACCTGAAAGCACCCCCAAGAAACAGTCACCTCCAAAATTTTATTGTGAGCAATATACAGTCATAAAGAAAGATTACCCTTTATCATTACAAGTATCCAGATGTACAAATGTAACAGGTATGAATTCTTCCACCACACCTGCAATATTATGAAAATGTCTTATTCAAATTTCTTAATTAAATGACATCCCAGTTCCAGCCCCCATGCTATGGACTGTATGTTTGCACCCCACTCTCAAAATTTATGTGTTGAAGCCCTAATCACCAATGTGATGGAGGTGGAGTTTGGGAGGTAATTCTTCATGAGGTGGAGCCCTCATGATGGGATCAGTGATCTTATGAGAAGGCTAGAATGCTCTCGTGCTCGCTCTCTCTCTCTCTCTCTCTCCTTCCACCTCCACCCCCACAGGTAAGAATACAGAAAGAAGGTGGCTGTCTACAAGCAAGGAAAAGGGTTATAACCAGACACCAGATCTGCTAGCACTGTGATCTTGAACTTCCAGCCTCCAGAACTATGAGTAATAAATGCCTGCTGTTTAAGCCACCGGTCTGTGGTACTTTTGTCTTAGCAGCCCAAGCTGACTGAGACATCCGCTTGCCAAGGTTGGTTAGGGTGGCCAATATTAAGCAACATTCATGTCCCACCACTTCGTAGCACATAGTAATCCCCGGGCTCACCTGCTTCAGAGAAATGGGGACAAAAGAACCTTTTCTTCAGTCCTAAACAGTCATTATTTCTTTTTTGCTGCCTAATGCCAGTGGGAGAGGCTGCTTCTCCCCAGCTGTCATGGCCTGCCACCCTGGGCAGGCTGTAAAGATGCCCCCTCCCAGCTTTCCTCTCCTTTACTAACATTCCCAAGGCCACAGGACCTAGTGGCCAACCTCACTGTCACATTTACCCCAGGTCCTCAGAAGTGCTGCCAAGGAGTGCCCTCGTCCAGCAACCTGTAAATGCCGCAGCCCTCTTCCCCAGGTTTATCTGCAGCTTCCGGCCTCTCGGTGCCCACCCAGCCTCCCAAACACACAGCCTACACCTCTTCTGGGAATCCAGCTTCTTGGCCCTTCAACATCCAGGGTATGAAAGGAAATCGTCTCCAGGTACCAAGAGAGCAGAGAACAAAAGAACTCTACAAAAGAATCCATTTGTTTTACCCTACGGGAAAGAAGAAATGATCTCTTCCTTTTGCTAACTGTATCCTAAGGAAAGGACTGAGTAAATATAAAATAAAATATCTCAACTCCAGAGCTGAGATGGCAACAGCCCTAAAAACATAATTTTTAATAAGAATTACTTATGATGTAAAATGTACACCAGCTGATATTTTGGCTTCAAGCAAAAGAAATCAGCTCATCATAGCTTAAACAAAAAGTTGGCATTTTTCTTAAGAAAAGGATAGCTTGTCAAAACAGAAAGGGAACCAGGATTCTGAAAGGACTGGAACCAGAAACTAGAAGGTTGCCAAAACCACAGCAGTATTTTCATGTCCCTCGTCTGTGCTTTCCATTGCACACCTGCTCCGTTTTTCTCTCTGCAGACCACCAGAGCTCTCGGCTCCCCAGGACATTATGCAGAAGGTATTCCTAGCTCCCAAGTGTGCATGCATCAGTCTCCACCTGGGGGAAGATTCACTCAATCAATCTGTCTTTGTCTCTTGTTCTCTGTCTGTCCCTTACTCTCTTTTTCCATTCTCTCCCCACCCCCACAACTTCCAACTCCCATTGATCCCTACCAATCTCCCCAATTCCTAGGGAAGGGACTCTGGTCCAGCTATTCTCCTGCCCTGGTCCAATCAACTGTGGCCAGGAAGACAGGCTCGCATGGCACATACATGGCTATCAAAAGCCCAATCTTAGAGTTTCAAAGGGTGGTGAATGGAAGGAGGTGTAGAGAGGGAGCTAAGAATGGCATCTTGCTTGCTTGGACTCCCCTAGAAACTGCCCTTTAGACAAGGATTACAGTGCAGGTAGGTACTTTGGAAGGTAGAAGCAGCGCCAACTAGGGAATGGGGACGTGATGCAGGGAGAAGGACACCAATAAAAATGACTCGGGGGGTAGGGGAGGTTGGGGGAGGAGGGATTGAGCAAGAAAGAAAAAGGACTCAACAGTATGGTGATTGTGGGGGAAGGGGGTAAAAGGGGACTAAAAGATAATGGAAAAAATACAATAAAGATTAAAGATGACTCATCAAAGCAGCTACCACAGTGGATGACTCTGGAAGGGCACTCTGGGAAACAGCAAACTACACACCTCAAGATTATTAAGGAAGCTAGGATTCCCATCAACTACCAAGAATCCTTGGTTGTGGGCTGTTTCTAAGTGGTGTTAATTTGGTAGCACTTCCAACTTGCATTAAGTATGAGAGCAGAGTGGAATTCTCCAGTTCCAGAAAAAGCCTCAGGAAGGGGCTATAGACACTGGCAGCTGGATGTCACTGGAGCAAAATGAAACAGTTGAGGTCCGAAGACTGGGCCCCAACAGCTTCTGCTAAGGCTGTTACTGAATGAGGTGGAGACGTCACGGGGACTAACGACACCCACCTCCACAACCACTTTGCTGACTCCTAGCATGTTTGTCTTTATATTCAGAATAAAGAAAATGGTTCCTGTGAGGAGCCACCAGAGGAGATCCCAGGGCTGTGTCATGTGAGGGACAAGCGGCGCTATCAAATCAGGATGGAAAAGGCCTTCAAGCCACTGTGTAAAGTTATTAAACAATGGAAAGAAAGCTCTCTAGCCTAACTCTGTGGAACTACAGTAATTCTACAGGACAGAACACTGACACTGCGCCACAGTACTTTATGAAGTTCATGTGCGAAGTATGCATGTGTGTGTGTGTTTCGTAATGAATGCAGTTTTTTTTAATTGGCTGCCTTATGCTGGAAAGGTTTTCAAATTAGGTTTCAACATTCTGCATCGTTCATTGCATTGCTTTTTTTTTTTTTTTTTTACATTTTTGCACAGTGTAAAGTTTCCACTGGAACACATGATGGAGGGGGCTGGTTTTAGCTGCCATTTTTTAAGGGGGAAAAGGGAGAAATCAAGTAGTCCCAGGAAAGTTCAAGGCTCAAAGCTCTTTTTATTTTCCTGGAATAAGTACATCAGGACTGTATAACTTTTCTCGAGAGGTTAAAGAAAAAGTAGTGTTGACATTTTTAAGACAATGACAGCAGGGGAAACAACTTCATGTTTCTTTTTAGTGTTAGTTGCTTAAGAGGTGTATCAAATATTGAGAAAAGAATAATGATTTAATATTCTACATGCAGTACTCTACATGTGTGATTTAATATAAAATTTACCAAGCACAGAGAGGCTAAGTAACTTGCCCAGGGTAACACAGACAGTACAGGCTGATGGAGCCTTGATTTGCATACCCAGAATGCCTGGCCCCAATGCACCAGTGCACCACTGGCAATTGTCACACCTCCTGAAGGCTTGATCAGCTTCATCTTTGGTAGATATCATGCTTAGAACACTTGACGTTTCAAAGTGGGAACATTTTAAGTGGGGTCTTCTCAGTTCATTGTAAAATTTCAGTCCACAGAAATATCGACTTGGCAAAAAAGTCCATTTGGTTTTTTCCATCACATGGCTCTAGTAGCACTTAGTTGTCTTTAAATTTCACTCAAAACAATTTTGTTAGATTGTATGGTGACAGCTGTCACATCAGCATGCGTTAAAAAAGTCAAAACTGGTAAATTTTTGTGTAGCCATTTTAATATTGAAGATGGAAGGAAATATGCAACATTTTCAGCATATTATACTTTATTATTTCAAGAAAGGTAAAAACAGAACTGAAGCACTCAAAAAGATTTGTACAGCATATGGAGGAGATGCTGTAACTGATCAAACGTGTCAAAAGTGATTTGCGAAGGTTTGTGCTGGAGATTTCTCACTGGAAGATGCTCCACAGTCGGTAGACCAGTTGAAGTTGATAGTGATTGAATCAAGACATTGATTGAGAACAATCAACATTATACCATGCGGGAGAAAGCCAACATACTAAAAATACCCAAATCGATAAAGTTACTGATGAAAATGAAAAATGTGTCTTTTATTTTACAGGAAAAACTAAATGGACCTCTTGGCCATCCAATATTAAACTGAGCTCCCTTCATTTAACGGCCACTACTGAGAAACTGTTGTTTGGCATGATCCACAGTGCCTTTGGAGATCAGCTTTTCATCAACTTAAGCAAGGTCAGGCAAAGTAAAGATCACCACCAAACGAGGCTTATAAGGGGCTGATGGGGTTTTGGTGATGAACTGATGTCAAGCATCAACTGTTCAGAGTACTCTTACTGTTTCAAAAAGATTCGCCTCCATTAGACTATAGTATAAGCGCAGTGGAGTGGACATACGAATTAAATAATTGATTTGAGGCTCTCCTAATTAGCTGCAGAAACCTCCAACTTTTCCCCTTGAAACTCAGATGTCTAGGCTGTGGGAACGTCTTCATATTACCTAGTTTCCCCTGCCCCAACGGTTACATTAGTCTTGCCGTGACTGTCAGTCACGATGTCCTGTCCTGGCTAAAGGCCAGGCCCATAAGACCCTCTCTCCTATGAATACTGAACAGAGCAGATTAGCTTGGAATATGATGGAAGCTGGAAAAGTAATATGGCTACTGCTTTCCGCTCTGCAGCCCTGCCCTGGAGATGCCACAGGGAACTTGAGAGATCTGAGAAGCTAATGTGAAATCTGTGAGATAGCCCTGGTTGGGTCCTAAACCAGAAGAGAGAGATGGGTAGACAGCACCACAGGCAGAAGATGGGTGGGTGCACAGATGGGGAACATCTATCTCCGCTTCCTTCCATCGCTCACCTGCCCTAGGTGTGTCACTGCCACTGCGGCCACCATTCCTTGAGAGAAAAACCGAGACAACCCAGGACTGGCTGCAGACGACAGAGAGACATCAGGGCACTGCTGGGACCCTACAAAGATTCCAGATATTACATCAAAAAGGCAAAAGGGACAAACAGATCCTTCAATTTCTGTGAGTCCTTCTTTCCAGCCCTCCTATCACATTTCAAGCATTAGGTGGTTACCACCAAAAGGAAGACAGAGACTGGTTCTTAAAAACCAGACCTCCCAGGCAGGAGTATAAGAAGGAGGAAGAAGGATAAGGAGGATAAACCTAAATTAACATGTTAAGTGTTCGCTCTCTCTCTGACTCCACCCCACCCCTATTACCACTCTCTCAAATCACAAACACACACGTTTTTCTTTCGCATTCTCTCCCTACACTGGACAAGGAATGGAACAATCTAGGGCCTAAGCTGAAGACCTTCACAGGTTCACAGCACCAGCCAAGGCACCCAACGTTCTGGGAGAGTATGACTCAAAGGGAAAAAGAGCAGCAGAGCAGCCTGACTGTGATCAAAGACAACAGATGGAACAGTAGACGCCAGATGAATTTACAATCGTGAACCAGGGAGAAAAAGAACATAAAGACAAGCATCGTGCTCTCCTTCAAATACATAAAGGAGAACTGGGTAATGTAAAACAAGTAGTCATGATTGAGAACCCATTGGAGATGCTGGATGTTAAAAACACAGAGTCAGTAGATGTGGTGAAAAGCCAAATGGACCAGTCTTTCCGGAGAAGAGTGAAATGAAGAACAGGTGTGCCTTTGGCCCAACAATTCCATTCCAGGCTGTGCTGTGGACCAGTTTTCCCCAAATGCACCTGACAATAAGTTCATGTGGGACACTTGTGAGATCTAATGATTCCAGGGCTCCCTTCAGACCTGCTGAGTCAGAATCTCTAGCCCAAGGGCCCAAGAATCTGCATGTTAGTAAGTAACACCCCACCTCACCATCTCCCTTCAAAGTGATTCCTACCACCGGGCAAAACCTCTGTCCTAGAAAAATTCTCACAGAGACTGCTCATCACAGTGAGCTGTGTAGTAGGGAACTGGAGACCAAACAAGGTGGCCATCACCCGGAAAATGGGTTTCAAGTACAGTAGATAATTCTATGAAACAACATGCAGCTTAGAGCCATTGCACTGTGTGTACACAGCAACACAGGGAGGCCTTTGGGAACATTTGTATTGAGCAAAAAGGTGAGCATCAGAACACTATTTACAGTACAAAGCCTATTATGTAAACTTTAAATACACACATATATACCAAAGACATTATATACATATAATATATATATCAAGGACAGAAATCCAGCACATTTAAAGTAGTCGTTGTCCATAAAGCAGAGAGAGACTCAGGGATCAAATAAGGAAAATACATAAAATAAAACAAGACAGGGCCTCGCCCAGATCCAGGAGGGCAGGGTGCCACCAGCTGAGAAGAGGCTTAACTCTAATCTCTGTAGCTATCTGATTTTTTAAAAAATTCTAAGCAGCACTCAAATGAGGCTATTACTTTCTTCTACCAAGACTGCCTAAACCTGTCTGAGTTTCTGACCCTCCTAAGGCTTGTTTGTTTTCCTATTTCCTTCGAGTGTGTGAGCTCTCCATATCTTTCCAATAAATATCTCTTTTTCCCTATTTCCCCCAAAGTTTTATTTCTTTTTCCCCCTGGAAGAATATAGAGACCTTTCTCAGTGAACATACTTCTGGGTCAAGAGATGAAGCAACCATTCATGCCCATGTCGTGTCCAAGCTGCTCTGTCTCCAGGGCCACAGCTACTTCTGGAAGAGGCAAGGACATACGGTCCTGTTTCAGAGTGGAGCGTTCATGTCCCCAACACCTAGCACAGTACTCCGCACACAGGAAGGGGTCAATAAATGCCTTTTAAATTAATGACTTCAGGAATGAAAGAAGAAATAAGTGAGTTTACAATAGCTGTTGTTTCAACTTTTTTTTTCTATACAAAATCTCACCTCCAGGTTACGATTTTTTTTTTTTTTTATTAACCTTGGCATAAAATAAAGAACAACAGGCCTCCTGTGACTATCTTTGTTGGACCAAATCACTAGCAGTTATCTCCAGGGTCAACCCCATGGGCAAATGTCCTGTGCAATCACACAGGGCTCCACACACTCAGAGGTCCCTGCACTTGTTTTTAATACTGTTCCTTCACCATCTTGAGATCTTTAATAATTTTTTTAGAAAGGAGCCCCTCATTTTTATTTTGCACTGGGCCCTGCAAATTGTATAGCTGATCCTGGTTAGCTCCAGCCTAAATCACACTGTTTATACCTACACGAAACACTAATAAAACTGAAATACCGTTATTGAACTACAGTACTGCCTAGCGTTCACAATGACTGTGGCCAAGGAATTTCTATTGCAAGGACAGTGCCCTTCAGATCACAGCACCCCACCCCCTCACCTCTCCTGCAAAGCTGCAACTGTACAAAGTCCTCTCCTGGGAACATATAGCCAGCTATATAATTTTTATGGAACTTGTGGGCACAGGCCACATGTATGAAGATCACTATAGGCACAGTGTCACTACGCAGTATAGCTTGGAACAGTAATTGGGTTTCCACAGACATTTTTCCATTTCACTTTCTGGAAGAGAGGTAATGTAATGTTTTGGAAAGAACATAGGTTTGGGAGTTAGGGGAAGCTCAATTTGAATCTTCCCTTTTCATTTAGTTGTATAAATGAAAGCTACTTAATTTCTTGGAAACTTAAAATTTCATCTCTAAAGTAGGGACAATCATAACATTGTTGGGAGAAGTAAAGATTTTCGGAAGGAAGGAAGGAAGGAAGGAAGGAAGGAAGGAAGGAAGGAAGGAAGGAAGGAAGGCTAAGCACCTAGAATAGTCTCTGAAATAGTGTCAACAAATGGGAACTTTCTTTCCTTGTCCCCTTTTTTTCTCATTTCAAAAAACAGCTCTTTGGGGCACTCCAAATTTAATATCATTTTTCTCTAGTTGCCAAAGGCCTAAAATCCCTTCTCAGACAACGCTTAAAATTACTCAGGGCACTCGATATTCTGCTCAAACCTATATTGACCAGAATCTCCTTATCCTGGCCCATATTCTAATCCCACACAAATGTTCATGAGACGTTTTTTGGCTTCTTTAATTACTCTTCATGCTTCCTGAATAAATTTTTCTCAGTGCTCCCAGTATTTTTACACATCTCACTATACCTTCCTACCTTTAAGTAACCCCCTATGCCATCACCTGCCACACCCCAATCCACACCTCCCTTAATAACCTTTCGTTCTTCTGGGTGGCAAAGAGAGAATGGTCTCATTTCCTGGTCACCCTGCCGCCTAGGGACAAACACCAGCATAGAAAACCACAGGTACATTTTGATAAGTGTAGCCAGGTCTGATTGCGCTCTGTTCACCTGAGTTGAGGGGTGGCCAGGAGGCAGAAAATACTGTTCTCTGTAGAGTAAACACGGCTAGGTTTTGAATTCCTACTTGGCATTGACCTGGATCCTATCACACATCCTTTGCTATAAAGAGAAGCATCACAACATTCAGCCACCTCCCAGGGGGCTCAAAGAACAACCAGGAAATTGTTAGGAGTGAATGGTGCTTTTTTTATTATGTATTTGCTATTCCAGGAAAACCAGTTATTCTATCTTGTTCTATCGTGGACTGCCTCTTACAAGCAATTACATAAGGAGTGAATACAGGGAGGGAGAGATAAGGCGGAATTTCTAAACCAAAAAATAAATTAATTAATTAATTAAAAAATGATTACGTTTGCACCCCATTTACCCTCAAACAAAATGAAATTCAACTCATTCCCAGAGATACTAGGATGATTGGAATAATGGGATCTACAAGAAAAGAGCCCATGATGGTTTTTTACTTAATAAAATTTCCAAGCCTGCAGTATTCTTTTAGTTCCCAGATGTTGGGAATGAGGCTACCTAAGGAACCTGTTGTTTGAATGAGGACATCATTCAGTCTGTAAATAGACTCTGTTATTATCAATAGGGCATTCAGTGTATCTTTTTTAAGCTATTTCACATATCATTCAAGTTCTTTTCTCCCCAGCTGAACACCAGCAGGCATTTTTGCTGACTAAGCATGCCAGGAAAGAGGCTGGGCCTTAAAGAAATCAACATCAAGGCCAGTTTTTCTCCCCTACCCCCTGCCCCTTTAACATACCAATCTCCATGGTCCGTCCCCGTTGGTGCCATTCTGTGGGTCTCCAGGAGTGTGGAGAATTCTGATTGTACTTGCCGGAGCAGACAGGAAGTCTCAACACTACAGATGAAGCACTAAGGTTGAGTAAAAATGGCATATGGGCCTCAGGAATGGCAAATGTGTTATTAATTCATAAGGTTTGCTTTGCACTTTACAATTTACAAAGTGCACACATCGTTTTATTTCATCGATTCTTTATTCTGTGATTTCCAAACCTTTTTGACCTCTATACATCACGACCCAGTACATGTATCTCACACACACTCAAATATGACGCTCTGCAATGCACTGTGTTATTTCCTATTTTATCCATCTGATTTTCTTAATGCTGGTCACAGCCTTCTAAAGTGATTTCACAGCCCACTAATGATTTGGAACCCTCAGCTTTCAATTACCCTTTTAGTCAGTGGGCTGAATACTGTCTGTTTGCATTTATTCTTACCTCTACTCCCTTCTAGGCCCTTTCCTGAACATTTAGGGCTAGAAGCCTGGGAACTACACTCTCTCAACTACCTTGCCTTCAGGATTCCACTTTTGTTTCAGCCAATACGATGCTCTTGTTAGATTTGGAAGACAGAAGAGAGACAGAAGGCTTTCTTCCTCTAGCTGTAGCAGGAGCTGTTGCTGAAGCCAGAGGACCCTGGTCGCCCTGCCCACACGATCCCTGATTCTCGACCTCTGGATAGAAGCAGCAGCTTCCTGACTCTCCTGGCCACACCAGCAAATCAGAAAGCTTTGTTCTCCCAATCTTTCCTATGTTTTTTGAACACCTAATTCCCACTTTAAATGCCCTTCTTGCCTCATATATTGGTTTCTGTTTTCCTGACTGAAGCTCAGTTGATACAGATCGATACTGGAAATCCTCACTGTATTTTTGTAGAAACTAAGACTTAATGAGGTCGAATGACTGGCAGAAGATCACACAGTAGTAAGCAGCAAATCTACAACTCAATCCATTTCTGATGGCAAACTCAGATCTCTTTTTCTCCATTCACAGCTGTTTATGTGTCAAATACTTGTTGAGATTTTTTTGTCTATACAAAGGTATACTAACTTCTACATCTAAATTATGGTAAAACTCTTCAAAATGTTCTCAACTTTTTTCTCCCCTTTCTCTATCAAATTTAGATCCATTCTTTTGTGCCTACATTAACCTACTCTGACCTTTCCTTTTTGTGAACTGCTATATTTAGAATCTTTGAATTCTGTTAAAGGGCATAATTAATGTACATCTTTTTCTCCAAACTAGGTTGTAAGTGTCTTGAAGACCAGTATCCTATTTCAGCTTTCTTGTGTGTCTATTATATTTCTTAGATTTCTTTTTTATGACGAGCAAGTGAGAGACATCCCATAAATATAGTTGCTCAATTAATACATCTTACACAATTGTCATTTTGCCACTTTTTACAGGTTATAAAAAGATAAAATCAATCACCTCCTACCTTCTCAATTGTCTAAGTAAGGAGACATTCTCTACAAGGCAGTTTTGGAAAATAATTTTATTCCAGGGGAAAAATTCAAGGGTCCTCTTCCCAAAATGAAAATAGGACATAGTCGGCAAGAAAATAAAGGGAATTCCATATTGCTCTGCCAATAAAGGGAAAATTATTCTCATTGGATTCCAACTATTTGTACTAAACCCCTATCTTTGTTTTCCCTTCATTTTACTTTAACTCTTTATCATTTTTATACTCTGAGTACTTTTAGTATATAAGGCAATCTCTAGTCCTTTCTGAAATGACACAGGATCAGACTATTTAAGTACTGCATTCACATCAGTGTATAGAACATGTTCCCTGCCACCTGGGACTGAGTTCAGACCAGCCACCTAATTCTCAGGTCAATGCCTTTCAGACCAGTGATTCTCAAAGTGTGGTTGCCAGGCCAACAGTGACACCCAGGAACTTGTGGAAAATGCACACTCTCAGGCCCCACCTCAGAAATTAATTGAAACCAGCAGGTGACTCCAGAACACACAAAAGTTAGAGAATGTTGCTTTAGACATTTGAATTGACCCACATACTAACCTACACTACCCCACCCAATATTTGTGGCCACTTTATCCACAGTCCTAAAGGCTGTGTAAAGCAAGGGAAACTTCAGAATTAGAAATGAGTTCAACCCTACCCTCTAACATGCTGTGCAAGACTGCTGTCTGAGGCCCATCTCCAATGTGGAAAACAGACACCATCATTGCTCAGCTGGGCTGTTAGAAAAATGAAGAGCAGTACTCAATCAGAGGTAGCATCAGTACTGTTGGGTTCTCATGCCACCACCTCTCTGTAGCAATGTGAAGGCATGTACTTATTTTCAATGACAGTTTGCATTTTTGTCTCCCTAACAATTGAAATCCATTGCAACTGACAAATGAGACAAGAAAAATAAATTGTGATAAACATGGAGAAGCATGAAGAGTGTCATAAAGAAAATGAAAGAAAGTATAGAGAAAAAGAAGGGATCAGAAGAAAGCAACAAAGTAGAACAAAAGGGGGAAAGGAACAAAAAAAAGAAATTGAGGTCAAATAGAGAAGTAAAAAAGTGAACAGGGAGTAGAGGGAGAAAAAACAAAAGTAGAAAAAGAAAAAGAAAAAGGGATGAGAAAAGGGAAGGCAGCAGAGGAAGGGAAGGCTATTAAAGTTTTCAGGTTCAGCTGAGCACTCGGCTTTCCGTCACTCCCAGCATGAGACTCTACCTAACTACCCTCATTCCTTCAAGCTGCTTCTCAGGCTGGAAAGTGGCCTTGTGTCTGGAAAAAGCCATAAGCATCTTACATGCATATGTTCCACCTAATCCTTAACAGCATGGGTCTATGTTCCTGCAGAGGCGGGACAGGCTCGTGCCAGCTGCCATGTGGCAGGACAACTCAGGGACTCCTGTCCAGGCCACCCAAGAGCCAGAGGCACGGATGGCACTCCCTTCTACCCAGATCTGAGCCAAGATAAGGAAAGCAGCTCCTTCCTCTCCCAAATTAAGGGCTGGAAACCAAAGTGTGTCCAATTCTTGCTATTTCCAGTCTCCTCACACTGCTCCCTCCCTGAGCTTTTCCTCCCTAAGCCAGCTTTGCCTGGATGGGCAAACATCCAATTCTTTC
>VMDR010009147.1:0-34297 GCA_007922815.1 Macrotus californicus
ACATTCGTTCTTTGGTATGCAGAGCCTTGACTCTGGCATTGAAAGAAGAGTGAACATTCAATAAAGCAACGTTATTCATATAGTTTAGCCACTTATCATAGAGAATGTTTTAAAATCTGTTATGACATGATTTCTTAAAAAAATAATGTTGTTTGTAAATACTATAGCATAGCATTTTGCATGATGCTGGCCACAGAAAACATTTCTGAGAATACTGTCTACACTTAAGTCATTCCAAATCATTGGCATAATCCATTAGCAATGTTCTTAGCATATGTCTTGTAAGTCCTAAATTAAGCTTTGGTATTTTTTCTCATATTATCTCATTAGTGATATAGAAAACAGCTTGTTATTTACAACTATTTAACATTTCTCTAGACCCTATTGGATTCCAACTCTGAGCTTGAAATCTCTCCAGTCCCCCACTGCCTTTGGGTGCAGTGTGGCAAGGATGGTATTTACTCCATGAAAACCTAGCATATTAAAAAAACAGAACAGTGATATCAGGATGAATTAAACAGAGTGATGCCAAAAGGTGATGTCTATCTACAAGTAAGCCTTTCATAATATATATGTTCCTATGAAAGAAGAATTTCAGAGCCAATTAAGTTAGTTCCTGATCAATCTTCTGATCACCTAAGAAACTTTGTTTTGAATTGGTTGCCACCTGGTGTAAGTAAAAATAAGTCTCCAGAACATGGTTGATCTTCTAGAAGTGGTGACATAAGGATAGAATTAATTTGCAATTTTTGGTAGAGATTTCCCATGAAGTCTTCATTTCTAAACCTCCATTTCATTTTTCTGTAAATGTCAAAGTCACTGTTGAGTAAAATTGGTTCCGTTCCGTGTGTGTAATGAACTCCACTGAAATGTGTCAAACAGCTTTGGCATCTCTCATCACGTCGTAGTTCTCTGGTGCCAATGAATCATTATGGCATCAGCCATCAAGTGAGGCCTGATTTTTTTTGTAAATGTTTATATTTGTGGATAATTTGTGAATCTGTTTGCAAACTGATGTATTTCCAAATGAAGCTATTCAACAGTATTACCCTCATTTTAAAATCATATTCCACACATTGCATTAATGAAGACAAAGTCAAATGTATTACAGCACATAAAATGGTGTTTTATGTGTAGCTGGAGCTCAAGGAATATTTGTTGATTTGAAATACTCACTTGGGACAAAAAAAAAAACAACCCAAAACTTGAACCAGAGGATATAAACAAAGTTCTCTTTCCATATGAGGGGAAAAGTCCAAACTATTTTATTGGGAGACGAGGTATACGGTTGAGAACAGACTCTGGCCCTCTGTGAGTTGGGGATAGAAGCTCTGTCCTGCCCAACCCTGGCTGGGCAAGTAGGGGACTGATGTATGGTTCAATTTCTTTATCTACAAAATGGGATGATACTGATAGTGCCCACTTCAGAGGTTGGCTGTGAGGACAAGATGATAGATTCATGTGAGGTGTTAGCTCTTAAGTTGGCCACAACTCCCTAACCTGTCAAAAGTGTCTTAGGAGACGACACACATGAGCTGTTCTGGAGCCAGTTTGCCTCTTGTGCATTTCTTGTTTTGCCTAGTAGATTAAAAAACTGAAATCAGTCCCTCATTTTGCAAGATTGTTACATGCCCCTTTCTGGATTAACTCAGAAGATCTGGCAAATTTGTATTCCTGGAGTGGAGGGAGCCCTTCCCTACTGATCTTATAGACACTGGCCCTCCCTTGTGTTTAATTGCCATTCGTTGCCATTTGCCATTTCACTTTCACTGTAGTTTTTCTTAAACCGCTTCCTTCATTCCTTTATCCACACTGTCTGGCTCCTCAGGGCCTTTGGGCTTGTGGCTGCCGTCTACTCCCAAAAGATGTACTCATGAGACCAAAAGAGAAGAGAAAGCATTTTATACATTAGCTATTCATGGCATGAATTTTAAACACTTCTGTAACAAGCTATGTGTCTAAGTTGCAGGAATGTATGAAAGACTTGATTTCATATTACCCCCTGCTCGTAAGTTAGGCTCTCTGGCGGCGACGTTAATTCTTTTGGACACGTAGCCATTTAAGACAAAGAAGCTTGAACAAGCCTGCAAGATGTTAAAACCCACTTGCACATTAGTGTGAACGGTTTCTATGAGTTTATTCTTCCCCCAATTGATCAATGAAAGGGCAGCCTGAGAGTACTGGCTGGGGCCTATGGGACAGCAGGAGGCAAGGGCACCTTAGTGAGTAGGGGTTCAAATAGATTTAACTTTATTAAATTGCAAAATGAATCACATGGCTAGATGTACCACTAAGTCACTGTGAAACTTGCCACACCACAGATGATTTTTAAAGGCTCATACTTGTGTAAAGTCTCAGGAGGAGTAGAGCTGTATTTATTTTTGCTGATATAATGTGTAAGCCTCTTATCAATGACACGAAGTCTAACTCCTAAATAATAATACTAGTTAAATTTGCTATGTTCCATCCCTGAACTTACTATGTACCAGCACTGTGCTAAGCACATCACAAACACGTTTTTTCTGAATTCTCACGACAACCCTGGGAGGTGGATAGTATTAAACTTTCTGTTGATGAGAAACTGAGCTCAGAGAGGCAGAGTAACTTGTCCAAGGTCATGTAATGAGTGTGTGATGAAGCCGGATGCTAGCCCTGACATCAGGCTCCGGAGTTCTCACTCTGAGCCCACTCTGAGGAGTCACAGGCCAGGCTGCTGCCCATGATAAGTGCTCAATATAGCTGCGACCTTAGAACTGAGTCCTCAAAACTCCCTAAAAATATAACAACAATACAGGTCTCTGAGAAGTAAAAATAGTTGTCACAAAGCATAAAAGCAAAATAAGAATAGCAAACGTTTGCTGTGTGCCAGGTGATGGGCTAAATGCGCCATAAATGTGGAAATCTTAAACAATAATCCCTTGAGATGCAGACCATCATTCTTAGATTTCACTTCAGAGATGAGAAACGCAGGCTTAGAGGGACTGCACACTTTGCCCAAGGATGCACAGCTAGTGGTTGGCAGAGCTTGGATAAAAGCCAGCTAATCTAGAGGCTCCTTTTTAACCAGGACATTCACTACCTCATTTGTATTTCACTCATGGAAACAGCATCTAGGTTTTATTTACTCTTGTTTCAGACAAAATTTGAACAAATTTATCATCAGGTTTGTAAATCCTCAGCAAATTAGAGGGATGAGGTAAGGAGAGCTGGAGGCTGAAGTGCTGACATTAGTGGGAGGGGGTGGCTGGAAGGCGACAGGCAGAAGAACCAAGGACAGAATGCATCGAGTTGGGGCTGGCCTCCCAGAGTGGCGACGTGCTATGTTTCCGTGCCAAGAACCGTGCCTGCACATAGTGACACCAGATAAACATTAGTAAAATAAGTGAATGTGTGGATGAATTCATGAGCGGATGAATGTAAGACTGATTAAACACATGAATTAATGATGATATGACTAATGACCGTAAGAGTGGACATATCAATACTGCACAGCACTGGAGCAAATCCAGCACATGAATATTTATGATGACGGCCCTGAGTCATTAAGAAAAGGTCCCGCTCTTCTGAATGTTTGCTTTGAGAAGGCATGGAAATGTAGAATACATGCAAGCAGAACGACTGTCGATGTTGTTAGAGTGGCATTTCAAAGAGCTGGTTTGAGGTCTTACTCTTTCTCACTGCCCATGTTATCTCAGGCAGGCTGCTCCACGTCTCTGGGCTTTTGTTTCTCACGTGTGAAATCAGGGCCGGCAAGCGAAGGCCCAGGACAGAACCGCACTGTGGTTGGAAGCACAGAGCCACTTCGCCCGTTTGTATTCCAGCATACTTATTATTAGTCTTGAGAAGTTGGCAGGTGACCTGGTACTATGGGCTTCGATTTCCTTCTGTGGAGGCACCTGATAAAAACAGCGCTCCTCTTTCTCTTGCAAGTGCCGAAGAAATTAAGAAATAAAACAAAGGAGCATTTGATGGGAACCAAAACATCACCTTTATTACTAAAATATAACATGCCAGGCTGGAAAGGTAGCTTATTTTGAGAACCCAGTGAGCTTGCTAGGTAAACCCCTGCATTAGGCAGACTCTCCCTGGAGTCGGGGTTACATTTTATTTTGCTTTTACTTTTGCAAACGCAGAAGTGGTTGCTACCTCAGGAGAGCAGGCCCCAGTTCTACAGTTGGGGGCTACAGGGCATGTGTTTCTGCTCTTACCTCTGGCCAGCTCAGGTATAGAACACACAGGTATGAAGAAAGTGATTGGGAGGAATCTGTTTTAATCCCCATTAATTAAAAAAGATCATTAGAGATATCAATGATCCTGACAGCCAGTAAATCACTTATTAATGACCAATAATTCTTGTATTTAAAGCTTTACCTTTTGGAGTTGTTTACAGTCTCACTAAAAGGAAGAACGTATGAAAAATTTAAGGATGGGGAGTTTGAAGCTTCTCTTAAAATATTTTCCACTTCAGTCAATCAATGCATGATAGACAAAATGAATTCTACCTCTCTTCACCTTTCTCAGTACACACACGTGAACACACATACGAAAATATGGCAGAATGGATAATGATCCAGTTGGACATCTGTCGGTTAATATTGAAAAGCTACAACGGCTATTTTCACCGAAAAGTAGAGTACTATTTATACGGATGTAACCCTTTTCACCAAGTTATGATGGGAAAAAAAATCAAAGCCCCACTTACTATTTGGGTAGCTCCATTCATTCCATGTGTTCTATGTAACACTTTATTTGCAGAGAAGTCATTCCCTAAAATAGATGCTTCTTATAATACCCTGGTATAATAATTTAGAAGAAATGTAACGGAGTAAATGTTATATAACAACTTGAAGGGGTACGGCACCGTTGAGAGGTTTATTCCCTGAGACTGATGAAAGCAGAAGGGGGCCCCTGAAGGTGGGGGCATCGTAACTAGTTCAGGCTAATGTTAACTGACCATCAAATCAAACTCACACTAGATAGGAAGACAGTGTGCATGAATGGGTTGCTGGATGTTTTATCTATTTTGATTGCCTTCATTTAAAATTTTTAATTAGAACCTCTGTTTACTTGAGTCAAATTGCACATAAAATATCATGCAAAGCATGTTAAAAGGGGGTTTTAATTATACCACTAAAGAAATGTCCTTGTTCAATGTTTACAAAATACTTACCAGAACAAGTTAATTAATACATGTTTAAATAAGTGAAAGAAGAAGAAGGGGAAATAAAAAAAGTCACATTCATCTTCTGTCAAGTTTTACTGCCGTTGTCAAAGAAGTTCAATTTCTAATTTAGCAACGGCACTGTCACAGCTCACATGTGTAATTACGAACAACGGGGCACCAGAACACAGGGACAGCCCGTGGAAAGCTCATGCCCACGGGCAGTTGTTGAAAATAATGGTGCATTGTTCCTTCATGTTCTACAGTCATCAAATCGAGTGCTTCTCATTTCTTAATCTCCTCCGTGGTAGAAAATTAGAATGTTCAAATGCTACTTTTTAAATAGGCTGGTATATGGCCTTTTGACTATTTAAAGCTACAGAAAAATACTTTTTAATAGAAAGAGTATTTCTATTAGGTACATAATATGTACAAAATGAAAAATTTTGATGATGGTGAGTTTTTAGTTCTCATTTTAATAGGCTACCAACTTTTTGGCCTTATTTGTCTTTTTAGAATTCCCATTTCCCCCATCTATTAATGTAAACCCTAATTGCCTATGTTAGTAAAAATCGATACTGGAAAACAGTTGATAATCTGCTAGAAAAATGAAATGAAATAAATCTTTCTGGGATTTGCCCTGTTATCTCAGTAGCTTTATGAAAAAAAAATCAGAAGAAAAAGTATCCAAAATAATTTTGCAATCTGTTGGAGACAGAAAATTGCAAATATCCCATCAATGATCACTGCCATTATTAAGAAAATTATTCTTTTCATCATTCCTGTAGTTGTTTGTTCCTGCACTGCTGAACCTGGTTGCCAAATTTCTCAAATCCTCTGTGGAGGCACAAACTGTGGAAAATGACAATGACTTAGGAGTAGGCTGCCCTTGGCTGTCCTGTTGGAAATTCCACAGATGGGCCTGGCCAGGCCAGTTGAGACACTTGAGTTAAGCCTCCACTGGTTTGTTATCAAAATTGAATATGATGATACCTGATGTAAAACACTCACCACATCACCATATAAGCAGGCAGTAAATATTAGCCAGTATTGCTTTTGGTATCATTGCTCACCAAGAGCACATTTTACGCAGTGCACCGATAGCATCTATAACCATCGGCAGTCTTTGGGTCAGTAAATATTAGTAAAATACATGAAGTCAAAATATCATAAAAGAAAGTCTACTTGAAAAACAATAAACAGAAAAGCCTTTGTCTTGTACATATTTTTCTTTAAAAAAGAAAACATTATACCTCCCCAAAAAGGCACGTTTGCTACTTAAGCATGCCATTGACTTGCTCTGTAATTTCAGCTGGCAGGGGAAAGAGAATTTCCTAAAGTATTTTTCCTAATAAAATAAGAACCTGAAGTGCCAGTATGTTTGTATACCTACCAATTATGAAATGAGTTTCTCTGGATATTAAGACTAAGCCACAGTATAATTTAGTCCTATAAATTACTGTCAAACACAGCTATAGTTCCATTTGGAGAATTAGGAATTATTATTTGATTAGCAATTGACTAATTGATTTTTTAAAACTTATATTTTATTGATTGTGCTATGATAGTTGTCCTGATTTTCCCCTTTTGCACCTTCCATCCAACATCCCTCACTCCCTCAGGCAATTCCTCCATCATTGTTCATGTCCATGGGTCATGCATGTAAGTTCTTTGACTACTCCATTTCCTATACTGTACTTTACGTTCCCATGGCTATTCTGTAACTACCTATTTGTATTTCTTAATATCCTTAACTCTTCACCCATTCCCCCACAACCCTCTCCCATCTGGGAACCTTCAAAACGCTCTCCATATCCATGATTCTGTCTCTGTTGTTCTTGTTTGCTTAGTTTGTTTTTTAGATTCAATTGTTGATAGATATGTATTTTTTTGCCACTTTATTGTTCATAGTTTTGATCTTCTTTTTCTTAAATAAGTTCCTTTAACATTTCATATACTAATGGTTTGGTGATGATGAACTCCTTTAGTTTTTTCTTGTTTGGGAAGCTCTTTATCTGCCCTTCAATTCTAAATGATAGCTTTGCTGGATAGAGCAGTCTTGGCTGTAGGTCCCTGCTTTTCATGACTTTGAATATTTTTTGCCAATCCTTTCTAGCCTGCAAAGTTTCTTTTGAGAAATCAGCTGATAGTCTTATGGGAACTCCCTTTTAGGTAACTAACTTCTTTTCTCTTGCTGCTTTTAAGATTTTCTCTTTATCTTTAACCTTTGGCATTTTAATTATGATGTGTCTTGCACGAGGCTTCTTTGAATCCATCTTGTTTGGGACTCTCTGTGCTTCCTGGACTTGTATGTCTATTTCCTTCATCAAATTAGGGAAGTTTTCTTTCATTAGTTTTTCAAGAAGATTTCCAATTTCTTGCTCTTTCTCTTTTCCTTCTGGCACTCTTATGATGTGAATGTTGTACCTCTTGAAGTTGTCCCAGATGCTGCTTACACTATCTTTGTTTTTGGAATCTTTTTTCTTCTTTTTGTCCTGATTGGTTGTTTTTTGCTCTCTTATCTTCCAAATCATGGATTTCATTCTCAGCTTCATCCACTATACTGATGTTTCCTTGTAAATTGTTCATTATTTCAATTAGTGTATTCTTCGTTTCTGATTGGATCTTTTTTATGCTGTAAGTCCTCACTAAATTCCCTGAGCATCTTTATAACCAGTGTTTTAAACTTTGTATCTGACAGATTGATAATGTCCATTTTGTTTAGCTTTTTGTGGAGTTTTGATCTGTTCTTTCATTTGGGACATGTTTCTTTGTCTCTTCATTTTGGCAGCCGCCCTGTGTGTGTTCCTATGTATTAGGTAGAGCTGCTTTTACTCCGTGTCTTGGTAGTGTGGCCTAATGTAGTAGGTGTCCTGTAGGGTCCAGTGGCATAGCCTCCCCATCACCCAAGCTGAGTACTCGAGGTGCACCCTTCATGTGAGCCAAGTACACCCTCCTTTTGTAGTTGAGCCTTGATTGCTATTGGCAGATCAATGGGAGGGATTAACCCAGTCCTGTCACCTGCAATAAGTGGCTGTGACCACTTACTACCAACCTTCACCCTCCATGGAGGACTAGCCCTGCAGGGGCAGGATGGTGGTTCTTCAACAAGGTTTGAGGCTGTCCACTGGGTGTGCTGGCCCTGGGGCTTCCCGGGTGGTGCAGGCCAAGATCAAACCCCACCAGTGTTTTCCCAAGGCACCCTGCCTGAGTTATAAAGCAATATGAGATGGTTGCTACTTGTGCTGGGCTTGGAGATTCTCAGGCTAAGCTAAGCTGTGTATCTAGGCTGGCTGCTGCTAGTGCAGGGCCTGGGTGTCACTCAGGTCGGCTGTTGCTTGTTTGAGAGGATTTACAAAGTTGTGAAGCATGAGCCAAGACCAGCCATTCATATGGAAAAGCAATTTGGGGTGGGGTAGAGTCTCTGGGGATCTCCAAGGTGGGTCAAACAGTGTTAGCCATGTTGATGGAGTCTCAGATATGACACCAGCTTGCCAACTGTGGGGAAGGGAGGGTTTAGAAAAGGGACAATGGCCCCTGCTTGCCTTGATGCCAGACACTTCAGTCTCTCCCTGTATCCCACTGGTACCTTTTAAGCTGCTACCCTGGTGCTGGAGCTCAGAGGGAGTGAGTCTAAGTAGGTGAGTCCTTGTGTGGGTTCTTTAAGAGGAACTGCTTGGGGCTCCAGAAGTTTCCTCCACCAACTCAATCCCCACTGGTTTTTGCAGCCAGAAGTTATGGGGACTTGTCTTCCTGGCACTAGAACCCTGGGCTGGGGGTCCTGGAATGTGGCTGGGACTCCTCGCTCCGCAGATACCCCTCCTGATTTTTATGGTTGAGGGACCATCCTGTTCCACATTCTGCATCTGGGACATTCTTACCAGTCTGGAAGGATGTGGTTTCTTTAATTTTGTAGTTGTCAGACTTCCATTCAACTTGATTTCTGATGGTTCTGAGTGATGATTGTTCTATATTTTAGTTGTAATTTTGATGTGGTTATATGAAGAGGTGAGCTGTGTCTGCCTATGCTGCTATCTTCGATTAATGGATTTTAATGTAACTTTATTTTTTCCACCATACAGAACATTTATGTAAAATTAGCATTTTTCTCCATATGAAGAAAAAAATATACATGTACATATATATGTATATATATAAACACCTTCAAATAACCTTTGAGACTCAAGTGTTTCTGATATCCTGACTTGGGAAGATGCTGCACCTTTGTCATTGAGGTAGAATTTCTTTCAGATGACTGTAAATAAAAATCAGGCTCCACAGTTATAAATACTCCATTTCACATTTTCTTTAGCAACAGCAAAATTTTTCAATTAATGGAATCTCAGCCAACTACAAATAATGCCAGAAGTGCAATACTTGGTGCTCCAGGTCATGGGCAACCATTAATTAAGATGCAAAGGATCAGCGTTAACGGCCCCAAATGCAGATTTTTTTCCCAGAAATTTTTTTTGAAAGGGTATGGACTGAAATATCTATTTAATGCAGACTCAGCTATATGGGAAAAGAGGGAATTGGGTACAATATTTATTTTGCTTGCTGTGGAATTTTTGATAAGGTTCTGAATTGTCATTTTTGAAAATGGAAATGAAAAGAATCTTACTTCAGGATTTTTATTTATAGAAAAAATCATTTGCATTCCATGTTACCTTTCTTTTAAGGGAGCAGCAAATTAATGCTTTTCCATTGGAGAGATGGAGGAGAAGACTAAGATCTTTTTGAAATAACTAAAGCCAGCAAATGTGAAATTTGTAACTATGACCCACCCTATTTAAAAAATTTTCCCAAATTGCTGAGGCTAAGAGAAATTATTTTCAAGAGACAATTCACAAGCTTTCATAGTGTCTAGACTTTGGGGGCAGTGTAATTGTGTATATGTGTTTTGTTTCTGGAATGCAGACATGTCTTCGGTTTGCTTTATGGTGATTTCATTCAAACAAGAAGACCTTAAAAAGATCAGTACAGCTTGCTGGCCTCCAATTTATCATCCACCTATGTAAGATTTAATGGTTGTGTTAACCCGGAGTCTCAAGAATAATTATAGTCTAAAAAAAGTCCTTAAAGTAAAGAGATGAAAAAGAACTATATGAAAGCAAGGCTGTCATGAAATGGAAATTGCACAAGCAGGGAACTTTCATCGTGTGGAGTAAGTGCTTTAGCACGGACTCTTTTTAAAATTAAGGTGCCGAGTAAGTTGGAGGAAAATAAAATATGTATGATTAGCAGGGAATACCTTGGACCACAGTAGCTGGGTACGAGTCGAAAAAGGACAAAGAGGTGGATTTTTCTCTCAAGTCATTAACCAGCTTTCGTTCCCAGAAAAGTTATTTCAAAAACTTGCTTTGAGAGACTGCTTTGAGGTCTGCTTTTAATTTAAACAGTTAAGTAGTATCATATTCATGCCAATACATCTTTTTCTTGTTTTACTATTGTTAGGAAGAAAGCCTCCTAGACCAAAATGAATCATGTAATTGCTTAAAAGGAGAAATATCACATACATAATTAATATAAACTTTTAAAACAATTTCCCCATGTTGGCTAGCTACCTTTGTTTATGTAAGATTGACTTTTAGTTTTGAAGAAAACTAAACTACACCGAACTGTACGGAAAAATCTCTAGCGTAAGATTTTAGCAAGCAACCCTCTCAGCTATTTTCTGGTTATGTCCGTCTGCTCTGGTTATATCTGCACGGGGTGCAGGCCACGTTTGCAGGGCCCTGAATTTGGCTCATGCAATTGGAGTCAGCCATACTGTAAATCTGAAAAACGCCTAAGAACAAGATAAGGGTCATCGTGAAACTTGGGTCATAAATTCTACAAGCGCTTTGAAATTTTTCCTATCTTGAAATGCTCTCACCAACTGAAAAATACTTGTTTTCATGAAAAGTTTTTAAAAATAGAATGCATTGCCACTTCTCATAGCTCAACAGATTGCTGTCTGCATGCATGGTAGTTCCCACTGCTTATAACTACAGGGAAAGGGCTCTGGCACTCTAGCTGTTTGACAGGACGTGGTTGCTGCATTTGCCCTCTGAGATATCAAGCCACCTGCCACAGCAGCCCAGGATGCTTTTTGTCCAAGACCACCTCCTCCAGTCGGTGTGGGGATGGAAAACCAATGTGCCTACAGATGGAAGTAGCTGGAACATTTTGGCCAAGAGAATGGGCTTTGGAATCATCCAGGTATAGGTTGAAAATTTTACTTACTTGTGTAACTTTGGACAACTTCCATAACCTTTTAAAGTTTTAGCTTTTTCAACTTAAATCGAGGATGATCATATTTGGATCTCAGGGCAGAATGAATGACAGGGTGTACAGAATAAGTAGATAGATAGTAGTTATTTTTATTATCTCTTTTTTTGTAGATATTTTTATTATATCTTCCGTGAAATTCTGACGAATTGGTGACTTTTCTTTTCCATTATGGCTTTTCAGAGACTATGACTACCTGATATTCAAACTTTTCTGCAGTGCTGTCCTGAGTAAAGGACCCAATATGTGAAATTACCAAAGCCTTCAATTTTATTTTAAACACTTATACATATTTTGCATTCTAGTCAATAACAAATCTGAATTGTTTTATTGCTGAACTCATTTTTGCCCCTCAAATCTTCTTGAAAGCCAGATGCTCCAGTGTTACCCTCGCACCGTGGCCTCTGGCCAGGACGGCCAGCCAGGGGCTCCCTGGAGAAAGACCAGACAGCTGAGACTTGCATAAACTCCGTGTTTAAGTTCCTCTGTACATACAGGTGATGGGGGAGGCTCTCTCACTGAGCACCCCACCTCTTTTTAAAAAGAAACACAGGCAGGGTGGAATTTTGGATTATCCTCCCCATTAAGTTCTTTTTTTTTCTATTGTAGAGGCTAGTTTAAATTTATTTTTTACATTTTTAGCTGATTTTGCTGAGAAACGGGGTGCAATGGGTAGGGAATGGAGAGAACAAATTTCTTTTCCTTAGTAAAAAAATGAGGTAAATAGTAAAGCATATGCCACTCTATGGTGCCTCCTACACATCCTTATTTTGTAGTCCATTAAAAATATATTAAGATAACCTTAGATTCAGCAGGGTGGATCTGGAAATTGTGGCATATGCTCAGTAGAGTTTGAATCTCATCCTATTAGTCTTGGGAAGCTTTTATGTACCTTTGCGGATTGAGGAGGAATTTAAAGACATGCTTTGGGTGGCTGGCTATACAGACAACTGGTGCTTTGCTTAGGCTTAAAAACATTTCTTGCAGGTAAAAATTCATGATGATAGTAAATCATTGTTAAATAAATAAATAGGTAATCCATCCATGATATAAATAATAAAAAGGAGTGTTTGTATTGGTCTCAACCTTCTGTCACTGTGATAGGTTAAACAACTACTCATCTTAAAAAATAAAACCCCACAGGGTCCCCTGCTCACCATCAGCCCTTCTAGTTCTGTGAGCAGGGGCATACAGGTTGAGGAAGGTAGGGTGGTACTTGTTAGTGTTTCATCCTGGGAAAGAGCCATAAGGTAGATGGGAGAGAGGAAGGAGAAGGGAGAAAGGGGAAGAGAGAAAGAATAAGGACAAAGCCTGTGGTGGTCCATTTACAACTATAACTGGGGAAAGGATCCAACTCAAAATGTGAATTTTGTCCCACTGTCTGGTGACATTTCATTCAGCGGAAGTAATATTCACTTGTTCCCGGGGCCCGTGCTGTGGCTGGCCTGCCTTAGTGCTTAGATGGGCCACATCTCCATGCAGTGGTGACACTGTGTCATACACATCAGTGATCCGAGCAAGGCTGATGCAGTGTGACCCCCACCACAGCCTGAGCTTGCTTCCTGCTGGAAAGGGATGCGGTTCTTCTGCTTCCTCTCTCCCAGCCCCGAGCTCCCACTTCCCCTAGCTTTACTTTCTGCCCCTGTGAACATGAAGCTTTTAGTGGGAGGAAGGGGAAGGGGAAGGTACTGGGACAGTTCTTTATTCCTTCTTGGCCTGTCAAATTGTTCACATGTGGCTCTTTCCAGGGTGGCCTAAGGGGACTCCCTCCATAGCACCTGGACACTGAGATTCTTTCCTTGGAGGTCACCTTGCTCCTCCAGGCAGCCCTGCCCTATAGAGCCCCAGGAGACCCTCTGCCATTTCTTTCCTATTTGACCCACACGTGTCCTCGCAAACATTCACACGTCCATGATCTGACAAACTCTGGCCATCCCATGAGGCAGGACGCCCTTGGCTCCATCACCTGAATCATGGTCAGTCCTGCTCTCAGATCCCATTCATTCCACAGCTCCCCTCCCTCCAGTGTGAGTCAGGAAGTAGTTCCCGTCTCCGTCTCCCAACAGCAGGGACCCATCTCACAGCTCTCTGGAGGTCCCATGGGTGCCCCTTAGTACTGAAGTCTCCCTTGACTAGGACTGGAAGCTAGCAGCGCCTCTCACAAAGGCTGCTGGGGACTTGGCCCGGGCAGAGCCCGTCCATATTCTCATCTTGAAGTCCTCACGCTGACCCCGTCCATTTGCGTCTGGTGGGGTTGGACTGCCCTTGTTGTCCACCTTATCTTGGTAACTTGGTTTCAGTGGAGTTGGGGAGAGTCTGCATTCTTATTATACCCAAACCTGGCTTAATTCAGTTAGGAAAAATAAGCAAAATCCCCATGATAACGAAAATTAGAAAAAAATATATGAATCCGTCATCAATGCTGAGTCCCCGCAACACGTTTAACTTCTCTGGCAGGTAACCCAGCCCTTATTTGATTTGACCATAAAAACAAGTCTGCACAAAATCAGTCTGAAACTGTCATAAAAAGAAATGAACTTTAAAACTGTATCCAATTCACATCATGAACTTTTCCTTTAAAAGTGATATTTGTTGGCTTGGTGCCAGCCCTGTAAGTGAAATCTGAAGCAAACATTTCCTTTGCACGTTTTCATGCAAAGCCTTTGATTACACTGAACAGAGAGTGGATGAGATACTGGTTTGTTTGAAAGATATGTAGCAGGGTCCCAGGTTTAAGCATGAGCTGTGTTTGCCTCTGGGATTCCAGTGGGTCTAGATGTGCCTGGCAGACTTTTGGGGTCAGCCTGCCCAGAGTCTGTGAGCGGGAGACACAGGATGCCTCCCAGGACAAAAATCATCCTCAGGGAGCAAAGTGTCAAGCAGACAGGGCTGAACCCATGATGAAGCCTCAGCCATCACATGGGAGGGACAATCCAGAGCACAGTATGACACTGCCACTTGGTTTTGTCTGCTTAGGGATTCAGGGCTGAGTCCTATGGAGCAGAGAGCTACAAGTGGAAACTGAAAGAGCTATTTTCACCCAAATCTTCTGAGACACTGAAGACTCAGATGACCCGAGTAGCCCCAAACCTCATTCTCTCCCTGTGCCTCCCTGGCTGGAAAGAGCACCCTCTCCTTTGTCTGTGGAGTCTGACACAGTCTTGCTTGAAGACTGCTTAGTAACCGCAAGTGGGGATAGTTGCTTCACAAGGGGGTGCTGATTCTCATGCCCCCCACCTTACCACCTCATTGCCTCTAGGCCTCAGCTGGCTTCACGGGGCCAGTTACAAAGTCAGACCCAGGAGAGGGAGGCTCTCTTATGAAAAGAACTGCAAGATTTTTGAAGAAAATGTTTCAGAATGGATTATCAGGTGTTATACCAGGTAGGGAAGAACACCATTACAGATTGGGCATGTGTCCAAGGGCCAAAGAGTCATTCTTTGGGGGCTGGTGCTACCATAAATGGGCTTCTTAGTTGCTGTAGTGACTGGAGACTGCCAGCTGGCAGAGGTAATGTGAAGCACGTGACCTCAAGAGGCAAGGTAGACTTGGCGTCGTGGCGGACACCCCGGCCAGAGTGGTGATCAAAGAAGGGTGACCTGCAGAAATCTTTGGTGGTGACGAATGGATCACAGAGATCTTAGGACTGAAATAGATAATCTACTAAGATCCTCCTTGATCTGTAGAGCCTGAAAAGCTCCAGATTTGGCAAGCAGAGTCACTCCATAGAGCGATCAAGCCACTAGGCAAATTCTAAGCCTTGAGGCAATTCCTAGACCTACTCACCGTGAATGAAGAAGAGATTTGGAATCTTTGAGATCTGATGCTTTTTGAACCCAGCCTTCCCTGGGGGACTTGTAGCCATTTACCAGGGCAGCTGGATTTCTATAAGAGATAGGAGAGACCCCAAATTCTTCACACTTTGATGGTGGCGTATCTACAAGAGTCCACAGGGATGGCGTCGCTTTTGGTTTACGTTGCTAGAGAGAGGGATTGTCATTAACTTCCACTCGACTCTTTCTATTACAATGCTTGCATTCCAGGAATCAGGGAGCTGATGTAGGCATTCGGTTCCTAGGTTCATCTATTCCAACTTTATACTCAGTAACTGAGCCGGTGTGGGCACATGGACACTGGCTCTGAGCTGAGGGAAACCGTGGGGCCCAGACACACTGTTTACATTGGGGGTATCTGAAGTACAAAGGAGTATGGAATTTTGGGTCAAGGCTACTTCTCAGTGGGCCCATAGGTTTGGGAACACAAACTGTGGTTATTTTCTCAGTAAGGGTAGTAAAACTGAGTTGCCCTGTATGTGGATTAGGATTAAGGAGGCTTTGCTTGCCTGGGACATCTTCAAAGCCTCACAGCTTAAGCAGAGAATGAATTGGGGCATCATGTAGATATGGTACTCTGTCTATAAAATCCAAAGAAATTCTCACTATTTGGTAGTGAGGACCAGGCAGCAACTGGTTGCAGGTCAATTCTATCAGATCTCTTCCCTCCTGGGTACAGATTTGCATTCCCTGCATGCCATGATTCTGCTGCTACTACCATCCGTGGATTTACATTGCAATCCACGCAACATTGCTATGAATAAGAACTTCTTTCACGGGGGAAAAAATAAGCAAATCCCTGGGTGAACAACCATGGGATTTCTTGCTTATACCATGTACCCTCTTACCTTGAAGCAGCTGGACTTAAAGAAGAGTGGCTGGGCCTGTTAAAAACTCAGTTATAACAACAGTGGGGAGACACCATTGTGAGATTGGGTTACTATCCTACAGGAAGCTCTGCTCTAGTGAGTAAAGGCATGGTGCGATTTCTCCACAAACAAAATTCTTGGGATGGGATGGTGGCTCTCATTATTACATCTAAATTTCACTTGTAAATATTTCATTTCCCAGTCCTGCAGATTTGAGCTTTGCTGATTTAAAAATCTCATGACACAGATGAAAATTTCCCCCACTAGAGGACGGTCATTTAGTTGTGTGTTGAGACTGTCACCTGGATATTGGGCTCTTCATGCCACTGGGTCAACAGGGAAAAAAATGTCCCTGTGCTGTGGGATTCCTCATGATTATCAAGAGGGAAATAGGTTGCTGCTTTATAAAAGGGGCTGAGAGGAGCCTGGGGACCCTCTTGAGTGATGCCATGTAAGGTGGTAAAAGTTAATGGGAGAGTGGAATAGCTCTGTGGCAGAGACTGCACTATATTCCCCAAAACCCATTTCCCTTTTCCCCCCAGGCACATGGCTAGACTATGATTTCTAGCCTGCCTGGCAGCTAGATGTGAGTATGTGACCGGGGTCTGGCAATGGACAGTGAGGGAGGCATTATAGGCTATTTGCAGGTCTCGCCTATAAAATCCTCCCCTGCAATCTTCTGCACTCTCTTTTCACAGCGGCAGAATGCTGAGAATTCCAGGGCTGTAGAGGAGGGCAGAGCTATCAGGTAGAAGGAGCTGCAACATCAGAAGGCCACCATCACCTGGCCAAGGACACCTCTTTGGACTTTACTCAAGAGAGGAATAAATGTCTACTGGGTTAAACCAGTGAAAATTTCAGGTTTGTCTGTTATAGCAGCTAGCATTACCCCAACAAATTACAAGCCCCTTAAAAGTGTGATTTTTCTCATGGGTCAACAGCATACTTCAGAAGAGAGCCTGGTCACAGGCCTCCATGTCTGTAATCTATCCAAGAGGGATGTTTTCTGGATGAGGGGAATCCAAACAGCAAGAGACCTGGATGAGGCGATCTAAACACAATGGCTGGAAGGGGCAGGGGCTGAGCTGGAGTGGATCTCTCACCAGCAAACTGCAATCTGCGGACCCCTGTTGACTGCCTGAAAAACTCACCCGTAGTGCATATGTGAGACCTGGATGCATCAAAGAGCGTTCGTGGGCAAGGGACACCAGGACCAGTGAAAAAAGAGATGCTTGCTTTGTCCACCTTTCTCTTCTCTGCCCCCCAGCGATGGAGATCTAGCAGGGAAAGAGCCTGTCTCCAATCCAGCTTCCTGGGGCTGCAGCCTGACTGAGGCCGAGGAGCTGAGAGAGCTGTAGGTCAGACATGACATTGGGACTTCTCATTGGACAGGGCTAGCTGGGACTATGAAAATAACAAGGCCACCTAACATTATGGAATTTGCTCAAGACAAATAGGGTAAGAAAGATTCAAGACAGCAGGAAAGCTGTGGCAATCGAAAAAAAAGAAAACCACTCATGAAACACAAAACTGTTTACTCTGTTATGCAGAAGCTGGACTGACATGATAGTCACACACTCTCTGCTCTTCACTCTGGGACGCCACATGACCATGGAGAATAATCAGAATGAATCTCAGCGTTATGCTTTCTAATTGTGGGAGCAACCAATGTCTATTAATGAATAAAAGTTGCTGTGCTTCTCCTTCATAGTTGGTGGGCTGAGAAGAGCAAGGTTTTCATGAGGGAAGGAGGGAGTTTTTGATGGAGCTGCTGCTCTTAGGATTATCAAGAGGATGGTGTCATTCAGCATCATATTTTCTGCTCTGAGAATGACCTGATGGCCTGGCTGCGTCCTACCACACTTTGTCTCTGAGTGAAGGTCAAGGGGCTGCAGGCACAGATACTGGTGGAAATATCCCTCACTGCCCTCCATGTACCAAAACTTCAGGTCTGGCACACTGCAGTGGCTTCTACCTTTCCCCAAAATTGAAGAAAGAAAAGACCCAGCGTTAGCACTTCCTAAAGCGTGTACCACAGGAATCTAGGTCCATGGCATGTTTATAGATGCTGAAGAAGAAAAGAAAATCTCTATGATCAAATAACTTGGGTAAATCTGGATGGAACAAAGGGGCAGAGTTTTTTCTTTACCACAGAACTTCTCAGAGCCTTTATTATGCTAACGTGTGCGGTGGGGCTCGTGACAGAGACCAAGAGAGGACAGTTTCACAGACTTCTAAGTCCATGGGCCCCCTTTGTACCCCGGATTGCCTCAGAGGGCTGAGTGTGCATCGGTCCATACTTTGAGACCTGCTGGTCCAATTCATTTCCCCTTCTGCAGAAAAATTCACAGGTAACGAATTGATGTGAATAAAAAGAGAAAGACAGTGAAATTTTTTTCATTTATCTAAAAGACTATTTGAAGCATTGTCTGTGTTAAAATTATGTGCTTTTTTCCTGGACCAGAGAGGGCAGACTGCCCCTTGATAAAGTGAAGGCTGCTGAAACAGGGATGCATGTTTCATCCCAACGCCGCAGAGCTGTGGTTTCCTCTGTGGCTCTTCTCATATATAACTTTTGTGCAAGTGCATTTTAAAGAGAAACCTGTGCCTTCGCCTTGTCAGGTGTTTCACGTTTTGTCACGTGCACCACCTTGAAACTGCCCATGTGGGCACGAGAAGCAGCGTTTGCAGGGACCACCTCTTGTTAAAATCAGGACAGACCTTAAATTTACCTTGCTCTAAAACATGAGTTTATTAGCCTTTCATTTATAAATATTTGTTTCATGCTCTTCCGAGAATGCTCTTTTATACCTTTTCACATCTTTATATTGATGATTTCTGAGGGGTTAAATTTTATTTTTTAAAAATTCTGAATATAATGGAGAAATAATCTTCCACTGAAATAGTATGGATTAGTAATATGGATTTGGTAATCATCTAAAGTCTGTGACCAATAACTAAATCAATTCTCATTATTCACCAAATAAAATAAATCTGAACTTGGAGTCAAGAAACTAGTTTCCATCTCTCTGTGTTCCTAATAAGTTCTGTGGCCGTTGGCAAGTTTTCTCACTACTCGAGGCCTCGGTTTATTCAACTGTAAAATAAAAGGGCTGGTGATGATATCCTCTAGGAAACTTTAAAGCTATAAAATTCTATGATTCTCAATCTATTTTTTCTTACATTTCCACTCTTAGGAGATTTAAATATGCATCTGTCATTGTGATGCCCTGCGGAGGAACCGTTATGATTTCTAGAGCCACATACCCACAGTACGTGGAAATAGACTATGTAAGTGGAAATACACCCCATTATTTTACTTTATTTTTCTTTCGAGGAGAGAGGAAGAGAGAGAGAAACATCAATGTAAGAGAGATACAGCAATCAGTTGCCTTTTGCAAGCCCCCCACTGGGGACCTGGCCCACAACTCAGGCATGTGCCCTGACTGTGAACTGAACCCTCGACCTTTAGGTTCACAAGCCATCCCTCAATCCACTGAGCCACACTAGACAGGGATATACCCCATTATGTTCTAAAATACAAACTGGACTTGTCCTTCTAGTCACTGGTACAAATTATGTGTGGGCACTTGGCTACTTAGGTGCGCCATATTCCCCCCCTTAACGTATATAGAAAAATAAGTGAAGGACCCAATATTCAGACTTTCAACTTTGGAGTGTCCTCCAATGTGATTAAGGACAAGGTTAAGAAAAGGCTGATAGATAACACAGCACAGAGAAGAGGCAGATGTCTCTAGTGTGCTGTCTGACGCAGTGGCCACTCCTCACCTGTGTCCCCTGAGCATTCGATAAGCTGATGCTGTAAATTGAGACGTGGGCAGAATGCATGCCAGATTTGAAGACTTGGTAAAATACCACAAAAACACCCTGCCCCGCAAAAGTTATATGTCACTAGAAATTTTAAAAATATTGATCGCATGTTAAAATAATAATAGTTTGAATACCTTGGGTTACACAAAATATATTATTAAAACTCATCCTGTTTAGTTTTACTTTTTACAATGTGGCTATGAGAAAATTTAAAGTGACATATGTGGCTCTTACTATGTTTCTGGTGGACACTGCCATTCCCGGAAATGCTGTCACGCTAAGGAGGGCAAAGATGCTTGAGATATCAGCACTGGATTCTACTTTTCCCCGTAGAAACATTAGTCAATATAAGTATTTCCAATCATTCAACTAGGCTCTGTTCCAAAATTTCATGCCACTATTCTCTTAATTAGAATGTTTTTTACATTGAAACAATATTACGTAAGACTGATTAGTTTGCCAGCTCAGCTCTGTAGCTTATTGTACCTTTGTTGCACCTAAGATATTGCACATAAGCCATGAAAATACTAGGAAACAGTACTATGAAATTGATAACTTTAAAAATTAAAATCTGATAGGAAATCTGTTTGTTTGTTTGACTTATTGCCATGCTTGAGTTAATTCTGGTCAATGAGGAGGCAGAAACCTCCAACATGGCCCTTCAGATGATTGTGGACATTTTCAAAGACTTAAGTCTTTTATGTCTGTTATCACTTCCAAACTTACGGTGTTTATTTCCTTGAAGACATATGTGATTCTTTCACCACCTTCTTATTTATTACCAGGAAATAAACATCGTAATTGCTTTGATCCACAACAGTGAAAACAGAAGGGAAAGAAAGGAAGACATCTTCCAGTCATTTTTGAGGGGACGACGGAACCAAGGGCACCTGGTTTGAGGTTAGGGGAAAGTAGAGCAGCTTTGGGGTGGGAGGCTGTGGGGACAGGGAGGGAGCGAGGGCCACTCCCCTGCACGGCCTTTCTCCGAAACAGCCCTGGGCATGTTTCAGCTCTCAGCCAGAGGGCTGGACAGTAACGACATCATTTTCCCACTTGGTTGTTTGGGAGCGCACTGAAAATACACAGCACAGCCTGACTACTTTAGAGCCAGCTACTGCCATCTGACCGTTATATCCTAGACTGAAAAATCCTTACATGAAAAATTCAAGATAATTTAAAAAATCACCAAGAGCTGATGAATTAATCAATCGTGCCTATGTAATGAAGCCCCCATGAAAAAAAATCAATTTATCACTTACCAAGAAAGTCAAATACAGAAATACCTGAATAAAGATTGAGATGGTCTTAATTTCGGAGTACATTTTTTCCCCCTTGAAGTTTTCACGGAGTGGAAGAGCCCAAGGAAAAGAAAGGACTTCATCCCTATTTGGCATCTTCTTTGGACCAGGCATTGAGAGAGGCAATTAGAAATCTTTGGGATTTTTAACTATTGCAACAACCCTGTGGGGTGGATGCTATCTTCCTCGTGGCTGTAGAGGAAGCTGAGATTCAGGGTTTTCTGAGAAGTTGCACAAGCTGCCCACATTTGCACAGTGAGCAAGATGAGGTCAAAAATGGATTCACTAGCTTCTGACTTAAAAGTCAATTGAAACTTGCTGATTATTTTGCTTTGTCTTCCGGAGAAAATGTGAGGAAGAACACTGCATGGAAGAGAAGAATTGTGAGTGTGAAACATATTTCACACGTAGAGAAATATCAGCAAAAAAACCCCTAAAATCAAATAGATTCTTTTACCTCTGTATCAGAAATGGAAAGTCAACTTTTAATTACATGGGTAAGGTTGACCAGGGGCTACCATATCAAACATGCTGAGTTCAGGGTTGGAGAATAAATTTGGAGAGAGGCTCAATTTATTACCATTTGGGAGGAATAAACATTCTTATAGAAGAAAGAGACTGGAATCTTTCTGCGTCCAGCCTGCTCTGGAACCAGAGGTCAATAGTGTGACCTATGACCTCTCAAGACAATAAATGAATAGCTAGTGGGTAGCATGGTCCCAGGTTTATGGCATAGATTCTGGGGTGCGGATCAATTGTGGGAAGTCAGGTGGCTGTCACCACCTGCTTACACCTCCATCTTTTGGGGGGGCATAGATTGGCTCAGGTCATATAACATCCTTGAGAGGCTACTGAGGGCTTCTTTGCCTTCTGATGACATAGACCTTAAACCCGGTGCCTGATTCATTCTTTTCTAAAAGACGTGTCTCTGATTGCTGACTATTTATTAACCATTATTCCTTGTGCTTACCTTACCCTGTTCGGCTGCCTTAAATCCTCTCTGGAACAAGGCAAGATTGAAATAAGCAAACTGGGTTCATTCATTCTTAAACATACTATCTTGCCAAACAGCTCTTTTCCTGCAGGTTTAAAAGTATAAGATGGCTAAACAGATATGTAGTCTTTAACATGCAAGTCTATGTGGATTTCCTTCCAAAATGAGATAAATTTTTGCTCTTTACAATCCTGTCAGCATGATTCCATAGTACTCCCAAGATTCAGAAATCACACTGAATAAGGCACTAACTGTGCTGAAAGACCAGGGATAGAATGGTGCATCGGGACCATCTTCTCCATTTGGATGTTGGACACAAATATTGATGTGAAATCCCAACAAGAGGGGCCAGGTTTCCAAATTCTTTTGATCAAAAGAAGTTCATCACTAGCACACTCAAGTTCAGACAGAGAACACTAGGAGATAGGAAGAGAGGGGAGGGGGTCCCTTCTAAGCAGAGCCTTCTTTATCTCCCAGAGTGTCCCAATGGATTAGAAGCAACAAGCCTAGCCAAAGAAGTTGGAGGGGACTTGATGATGTTTCTGGCAAGGAACCCTGCCACATGCTGGGCCTGAAAAGAGTTGTGGACCCCTGAAAATGAGATAGATCAGAAGAAAATTGGCTTCTTTTTCCCTGCCTCACATCGTGTTCACATCATTTCTTAATGAGGGGAGTATATTATGGTACTTCAATGCGCCATGACAAACAAAGCCAGAATAAAGTTGGGTGATTTGTTTCCTTGACAGACATCTCAACAGAGGTGGTTATTAGGAAACTGAAAAGACCAGTGAAGACAATCGATGTGAGTACTGTCATTGCTTAGTGATGTCTTCAAATTTTCCCACGAGTTTCCCTGTGATTAAAGGAAATGAAAAAATTGTTTGCCAAAGTATGAAATTGCTGGTTATATTTAAACCATTAATAAAATGTATACTTCATAATAAACTGTTACCTATTTTTAAACATTTGCTTCTTATTAAAAACCTAACAGTTTTCTATAGTTCAAAACATGAATGGCAAAAAGAATAACAATTCTGATCAAAAGAATACAAAGACCATAAAACAAGCATTTTATAATCAATTTAAATTTATAATAAATTACAAATTTTATTATAAATTTAAATTATCTTAATTAATATCCTAGCATGTGACTAACGTATAACTTCCTGCACATCTTATGGTATATATGCAGTTCTTGGCCTTTCATTTTGGGTTAAAAAACAGGGTATATGTTTGGAAATGAGATTGTCTTTCATTTGTTTCTTGAAAACAACAAATTATTTATTTGGTTTTACTGCTGTAAATAAATTACTCATTGGAGGCTTGTTTCTCTAAAATGAGGGGTTTCGGCAATCAGTCACACGTAACATTTACGTCTCCCCGTTTAGCCCAGTAGCTGCTTGCCGGGAGATGGTTCCCGCGGCTGCTTTCCCGTCATTATGGCAAGCTGGAGACAGAAGGATGAGAATGAAGAGTAGAAATCAAATAGAGGAGAACTCTAAGTGTGCTGGAATGGCGGACAGCAATAAGACTGTCGACTTGGAAATGAAATCACAGGACAATATTTCCCTCAAATATACAGGCACAGAGAAGCCACTCAAATCACAAAGTTATTCTTTTGTTGTTCTTCTGATATAATATTGGCTGAAAAGTGGAATTTTTCTAACTTTCTAATAGAGCATGAAAATAAGTCTTAGGTAGCTTTAAAATCACCAAAAGGGTATATAACTATACAGTACATATGAGTGGATTCAGATCTGTACATACCTAAGTGTGTCTGTATATGCATTATGTGTATGTGTATATATATGTATGCATGTACATACAGTATATGTATATATGTATATATACTTGTATATATATGTATATGAAAGTGTATATGTATATATACACACACGATTTGGGTTAATCATTATTCTAATAACAGTGGTCTAAGAGAAAAGGCCTGAAGCCTAGAGAAGGAGACATGTTTATCTCTATAAACTGAATAGATGGGAGGGCGTGGGGGAAGGGTTGCCACAGAGAAGTGAAGCAGAGAAGTAGAGAGGAAGGAATGCTGGTGTTCTGAGACTTACAGTGACATGCCTCAGTTGCCGGGGAACCCAGTGGTGGCCTGGAATGCAATTCCCCATCAACCTCCCCTTCCCGTCCAGATTTACAGGACTCTGAATGGCATTCATTAGAAAAATAGCAGCTTAGCTCTTAGTAACCCTTCCTCTGGTGTCATTACTCTGTGGACACTTTCCCCATTTTAATCTGTGATAGTTTAGCTAAATTTGAAGAGATGGCTTAATTAGCAGACACACACACTCAGTATATGTGATAGGACTTTGACGTCACGGAGCAATCCATTAAAATGTACAGAAAGGGAGCCTTTTTGAATTTTATCCCAGTGTGTAGAAATGTCCCCATTTATATATTTCCTTTCCTAGTATTATTTTAGCATAATATTTGCATGTATTTAAAAACTTCAGCATGTCATAAGTTTTTGATACATGAGAAAAGACGAACATATTAATGAAGAATGAAAATGTACCCTTAAATACAGTTATTAGGATAGAGGTTTATAAATTTCCAGACTTTAAAATATATTTTGTCAAAATATTTATTAGGAACACTGAAATATTGACTATCACCATCATTTTCCATTCATTGAAAGGCCGTCAGAATTGAAAATTTAATAATTTAACCATTAGTTGAGAATTATTTTTATTTTCCTATTTTGTTGCACAGATTCCTGGCCTGTGGGCTTTTCCATGTGGTGGACAGGTGGTGAGGTGTGCGGAGAGGTAGGTGATATATTTTTGGATCACTGAGAAGACCTATGTAAGACAAATGGGCATGCTAAATGGATGCGGAGTTACAGAGAGTGAGGGGTGGCTATTTCACAGAAGGTCAAGGGGGACCCCTCTGGGATCATGACAAGCCACTCGTGGGAAGAACAGGTGGAGGTTCCTAACGGAGGGACTAGCAAGCTCCTGGCCACGGAAGAAGCAAACTTCCCATGGTCTCAACCGAGCGAGGCCAGGATAACTGGAGTACAGTGGGAGGTGAGCTACCTGAACCTGTAACGAGCACCAATAAGTAATAATTAAAAAATAGGGTAAGCAAAGTTTGGTAATTAAAATGTGTGTGGATATATGTATGTAAATTGTGTATGTATGTATATATGTCTTTGTACGCACATGTATGTATGTGTATATCAGTTGTTCATTGCATGTCAAAAGTATGGCATAGTGGACTTTGGATTGCCTCGGTTTGCATACTGGTTCTTCCATGTTCCAGCTCTGTGACTTTTTAAAAAATATTTTATTTATTTTATTTTTAGAGTGAGGGTAAGGGAGGGAGCAAGAGAGGAAGAGATTTGATGTGAGAAACACCGATCAGCTGTGGTTGGTAAGGGCCCCAATCAGGGACTGAACCTGCAACCCAGGCATGTGCGCTGACTGGGAACTGATCCAGCGACATTTCGCTTTGCGAGATGTTGCCCAACGGACTGAGCCACACCAGTCAGGGCCAGCTCTGTGACCTTTGAAAGGTTATTTAACCTCTTAGTGCTTCAGTTTCCTCATCTGTACAACGGGGATTATGAGGATGGAATGAATTAATACTATAGGGAAAGCCCTTCAAATAGTGCCTGGCACATAGTGTAATTGTTATATATATATATGTGTTCTTTTTGTAATTTGCGGCACAACTAGCATTTTATCCAAATGAGGGGAATATATTGTAATTATTAACTCCAAATGACATTCTCACAGGCAAAACCAATAGTCAAAAAGTCTGACTCGATATTTCTTCATTAGCCACTCATGTTCATTTACTTGGAAAACTACTTTACACTTGCACTTATTTTTGGAATATTTCAAGCTGAAAGAGGAAACCTCTTCTGCATCTCAGCTGGGACAATGAAGTATTTCTGTCCTGGAGAGAAGGTGCAGCCCAAAAACCGTTTTCTGGAGGTTAAGGGTGCATTAAACATGTGTCCACTTGAGGGAGCTCCAAGATCTCTCCAAAGCCCCGGTCTTCTCAGTCATTTCATCCTGGGACAGGGCGCCCACAACACGGGGCTTGGGTTATGTACATTGTGGAAGGAAAACGTAAAATGTCTAGAATTTGAGTCTGGAAAAAAGTGCCAGGTAGTGAAAATGGTAATATTTTACTGTTTTCCAGTTAGGTCTTTAATTGAGGGGAACAGAAACACTTTTTCTGAGAAGTTCCAACAGCTCCGCTGGAAGCACAGGAATTAGCATAAAGTGAAATATTTATGGGAGCTTAACACTGTTTAAGACTCATTTTCTCCTTGCCTTGAAACAAGAAGTCAAATTAACCATTTCTAATTAAAGAGTTGGAAACAAAGTAGTGTGAGGCCAGCCGTAGAAGTTAAGTGGAAATGTCTAAATTGGGAAGTGTGAAAAAGTCCTTTGGCATCGAGGTCAAGGATGGGAAGATGCATAAGAATCCCTGTAGAGCACGAGAAACAAATCAGGGTGATTTAAAAAGGAATAAAATTATGGTAGGCCTCCTACCACTGCTCCCTCCAGGAATATTTTTCCTCTTAATGCCCCTGTCTCTATGTCAGTAGTTCAGCTACAAAGGATGCATACATGCAATTTCAAAATGAACTGGGATTGCTTTAAATATGATTCTGGCCCAAAGGAACAGCCGACCATTAAGGATGTAGGAAAGAAAAGAAATTCTGAAAGCCCCATGAGGATAAAATTCTGGAGACTCCAGGCCAATCCCCTCCTTATTTCTAAACCTCTATATAGATACACAATGATTTGCTTAAAATATCAATTCCATGTACATATTTTAATTCTAATTGCATCATGAGTGAACTGCTAAAAACGAGTTTGAACGTTTGGCCCTGAAATCACTACAGGCTGAGTCATCTAAAGATGAAAATGAGGCATTGGAGACTGCTCCCCAGAAGACAGGAAAGTGTCGTATTAGAATGTACTTTCAACAAATGAAAACCATAATTGAAATATAATCATGTGAGCGAAAGTAAATTAGAAAGAGCATATACTGCTTCCAGCATATTCTTGATATGCTTAGATACTAAATTTTGAAGTTCGGTGGCCTTAATATGGCTTTAAGCACTTAGTACAAAGGTTTGTGTCAATCTTTTGATTTACATTTAATGAAACTTCCTGCAATTGTTTATTAATTAACATACTATATTTACCTGGATGGTGTACTATATTTTTAAGCTACTTTTGTATGCCTCTCAAGTTTCCCTTCAGTATTATCTTGATTTAGAGTAAACTGAATGGATTTGTTGTGCTATGTGAGAACGGGATCAGGATTATGCGGCAAATCGTTTTTAAAATCATTTTCTTTATCATTTTCATTTCTCATGAAGCATTTGTTTCTTTTTTTTGCTTTGCCTATAAATTTATTCTCTTGTTTTTCCTAAGTGTATTACCTCAAGGTCTTAAACACCTTCTGTTTATGTCTTAAAGATGAAACAAGACAATATGTCTGTGGAGGAAGCCTAATGCTTCTGTGTTCTCTCTTGAAAATAAATTGGAAGTGTATTTTAATGATGTTTAACATAAAAAGTTTAATACGTACTCACGAGACTGCTTCTCTGGCAGTGCATGGAAATAGGCCAGGGTTTTTGAGCTTTTTCTCTGTCTCTGATGGCCACCAGAGAAGCCTGCACACTGCCTGTTTCTACAACATCCACCACCCCGCAGTGAGTTCTTCATGTCTTTTTGGAGCAGTTATCAAGGGGACAGAGAGGACTTTCTCCCCATGTTTATTAAGCTGATATTTTAATTTGCGATGTAGACCCTAAACATTACCCTGAATGAGAACCTGGAGGGATACACAGGCCCCAGGCTTCTCAAGTAACTACTGCTTCTGAACTGGGATTTCAGGGCTTTCTGTGCAAAAGGGCAAGCAAATTCTTCTCTACTAGGGTGTTCTGCAGTGAGGGGGACCATTGGCATCTTGACTTTGTTTGGAGACACGGCGCAGTGGGGGTGGAGTTGCACTGGCAATTACACTCAAATGCAGTGTTCAAAGGATAGGGAAGATGGGATTTAATCATGGAACAGCTAACACTACTCAGTCCTAATTCAGACCAGCCTTCACACGAAGGGCTTGTTAATCACCAGCCGGAAGAATGGAGAGCAGAGCACCTGACGTCACCAAGGGCAAAAGCATCAGGCCATAATCACATTGCACCTTAACGATAATCCCAGCTGGGAAGAACAAAAACAAATAGACACCTACAAAAGCTTCCAAATTGGCACCAGCCGCCCAGTCAGAAGAGCGGAGCTGCTGTAACAACTTGTTACAAATGCCTAACAGCTCCAGAGAGAAAATATTTTCCTGATCCTCCAGTTCCTCATTTGTTTTGCTTTTCTGAAAATTTCACAACTATAATGAGCAATGTGCCTCATTTCCTATACGCCAGTCTACTCTGTCAACCATTTCATTTCTAACCAGTATGGCGACCAGAACTGGAGAGCAAGTGGTCTGTTATGTGGCACAAAAATGCAGGAGTTGGAGTCAACACTTGCTTGGCCCCTTCTTCCTCTATCTCTGAGTTAAATTCCTTAACCTTCTCTAGAGTTAATTTTTGGATACAGGGTAGAGCTCATGGGTTGTGTAGATGAAGAAAGATGACATGGTTAGGGCAAGTTGGTAACCTTGGAAATGCCATATGACCTCTAGTTACATGAGATGGGAGCTGAGCATCAGAATGGGAGGACTAACTTTAGTTGGATACCTACTAAAGGTCTATATACCACGTACTTTTACATTTTTACGTCCTATATAAGGAATGATTTTCTCCATGTCACAAGTAAGGAAACGAAGAGATTAAATAGCATGCCTAAGATCCTACCTGGGATGGGAGTGTAGGTGTATCTAACCCTGGGATCATACTTTTTTCTATTTCTCCAAGTTTGGAGTCAAGGTGAATGCAATTCCTTCACATGATTCAGCTCCTGAGCCTGGCGCAGGGGGTCTGTGGTGAACAGAACGATGATTCTCTAAAGATGTCCACGTTCCAATCCCCAGAACCGGTGAATACGTTACCTTACACGGCAGAGAAAATTTGCAGACGTGATTAAGTTAAGGATCTTGAGAGAGGGAGGTTATCTGACTGGGGCTAGATGTGATCACAGGTCTCCTTATAAAAGAGAGGCAGCAAGGTCAGAGAAGGCGATAGGATGGTGGGCACAAGTCAGAGAGAAAGATTTAGAGATGCTGCACTGCTGGCTTTGACGATAGAGAGAGGGTCATGAGCCAGGAATGCGCAGCACCTTCGGGAGCTGGGAAAGGGAAGGAAATGGATCCTTCCAAGGAACACAGCCCCACTGACAATGAATTTAGCCCAGTGAGACTTCTGACTTGTGAAACGGCAAGATAAAAAATTGTATTGTTTTGAACCACTATGTTGTGGTAATTCATTACAGCAGCAATAGGCAGCTTACACAGGATCTTTTCTGGGGCTCCACAGCTTTGCTTGTCCAGATGTGGGGTGGCTTGGCTAGAATCCCTTACCTCAGGAGGTGGGTAAATCATGGAGGCCTGGCAGTTGATAGTCAGGGACTGTCGGAGAGGCACAAAGACATCTTGTGGCTGGGATGGGATCTATAATTGCCTGTTTAGAAATACAGAGTTGGGGTTGAAGGTCATAGAGATGTCAATTCCGGAGGCAGCCTTGGCCTGGGAGGCTTAGCAGGAGGTGAAGGAACTGGGGTGCTGGGCTATGATGCACTGCCAGGGAGTGGAGCCGGTGCACGTTCCAGGGCCTTGGGAAGGAGTCAGAAAACGTTTCTGTTCCAGAACATATAGAGCAGTGACTTCCAAAAACTGCAAAGCGTATACTCCTTTAATATGTATATTTATTTATTAATTATAGCCATGTGCTTCTGCACTAACAGTATATGGTATCGAACAAACAAAAGGGTAAACTAAATATATGTGATAAAAACAATTAATATAGAAGTTCAAATATTTCCTTCCCAAACCCCAGGTGCTTATCCCCCCCATTCACCAGGGAGTGCAGAGCATGAGGGAGGTTTGAGAAATGGGGTGAGGTTTAAGGAAGGGGTGAAGTGGGATGGGGTGAGGAGAAACCTCCACTTGCTGTCTGTGTTTGCACGTGACCTAGACAGAAACTGTGAGCTTTGAAGTTCGAGGAGGCATGCTTTAAAGGAAACGTGCCTGCAGGTAGTACGCTGTACTTAGGAGAAAGGGGTGCAGTTCCCAGAGGGGCGTAATTTTCAGGCTTCAGGATTACGTGGTTTGAAGAGGCACACCATTTCCTTATGAAAGTCAGGAGATCATATTTCTTCACATTTGATCCGGAGGAGCATAACATACTGCCAGCTCCTTAATCAGTTTTACAGAGCGATTTGACTGCATAATAGAACGAGGTGGTGGGATTTCCATGTTCTCATCTTTCTTCTTCAAAGGACTGATTTTCTCCAACACATTTGCAATCCTAAACAGTTTCTGAAGATAAAGAAGATGATGTGTTTGTGTCCCTTGTTTGCGAAAGCATTTCACCAGTTCAAGAGGAGGAGAAATAGCTTTCTCACTGTCAGCCACCCGCAGGGAGGGGCCCGTCAGGGAGGAGGGAACGCTGTGGGGAGGCGACTAGAAGGGACTAGAAGGGACTGGAAGGGACTAGAAGGGACTGGAAGGTGGGGAAGGGCTCTGATCAGACTCCCCCAACTTGCTGGGTGAGCACAGTTAAGTGGCGCAGACTCTGTGTGTCTGATTAGAAGAGATGATCGCTCATAGTACACCCTGAATAAATATTCTATTTGACGTCACGTTGAGAAGAGAGCTGAATGGTTTTTGTCTTTTTGTGAAATGAGAACTTTCTTCCTCTCAAACTCTCATATCCGATGGGTTACTCAATTACATCAAAGTTGAAAAGTATTAGACTTTATTGGAGGAAAAAAACCACGTTAGTACAGTGAAGGATTAGGGCAGAACTGAGGACTTATTTCTCTTGCTGATTACAGCTAGGGGATGATGAACAGAGTCAGTATTTGGGATGTGGGTCTTGGTCCATTTACTTCTGAGCTATGTAAATTTAGGAATGTTATTAACATCTGTACCATTCAGATTCTTTACATGTCATATGGAGAAAATCATACCTACTATGCAGTACTGTGACTATCTGAACATTGAACATAGTTGGCATAGTATATGTCTAGAACGGGCTCTGCTATTGTGTACATAGCAATAATAATATCATCAAGTCCCCAAAACACAGTACTTAACAACCTCCACAACTCTAAGGGATGATGTTAGTCTTCTGTGTTTATTTTATGCAGTCTCTTTTATAAACACTAGGCCCAAAGTCATTTATGCTTCGAAACAGAGCGGTTAGAACAGAAATCAAACCATATAAAGACATGATTCCCAGAAAATCATTCACTGGACTGCTCCTTAAAACAAAGTCTCACAACCTCAGCACTACTGACTTTGGGGCCAGGTAACTCTTTACTGTGCAGCCTGTTCTGTGCCCTGGAGGATGCTTAGCAGCATCCCTGGTCTCTACCCCTTAGATGCCACAGCACCTACCAGCTGTTAACAGCTAAAACTGCCTTCAGACATTGCTAAATGTTCCCTGGGGGCAAAATCACCCCCAGCTGAGAACCACTGCCTTAAAATTTATGAGTTAAACAATACAGGGAACTAGACTAAAACATACATGTTGAGAGATTGCTTGTTATATTCATAAAGAGTAAAAGCACTAGTGAGTGAAATGCTTGACTTTGGAAACTTGGTATTTCATTCTATCTCTGGCTATCCATGTGACTTTAGATAATTTTCTTAACCTTGCAAAATTTAAGTTCTCCCATTTGTGAAATGGGGTTAATAATCATACATGTCTAATGGGCCCTCATGAGGATTAAGGGAGATAATGTCATTTTGTTGGGCCCACAGGAGCAGTTAGTACATGTTGGTAATTATTCTTCCATTAATATTTATTACCACTGCTAATACTACTATCCTCATCGTAGACAGATCCTTCTCTACACAGCACTGCTCTATTTCCAATAATAGAGGATGGCTTTAAAAATAATTATCTGGTGTCTTAGTTTGTTTTTGTTTTTGTTTTTTTTTTAGGTTCTGTTGTTGATAGTTGTGTTTGTTGTCATTTTACTGTTCATATTTTTTATCTTCTTCTTTTTCTTAAAGAAGTCCCTTTAATATTTCACATAGTAAGGGCTTGGTGATGATGAACTCCTTTAACTTGACCTTATTGGGGAAGCATTTTATCTACCCTTTCATTCTAAACGATAGCTTTGCTGGATAGAGTAATCTTGGATGTAGTAGGTCCTTGCTTTTCATGACTTGGAATACTTCTTTCCAGTCCCTTCTTGTCTGTAAGGTTTCTTTTGAGAAATCAGCTGACAGTCTGATGGGCACTCCTTTGTAGGTAACTGTGTCCTTTTCTCTTGCTGCTTTTAAGATTCTCTCCTTTAATCACACAAATGGAGATCACATGGAGGGTTATTAGCAAGGAAGGGGAGGGAGAAGAATGGGGGGAAAGGTACAGGAAATAAGAAGCATAATTGGTAGGTACAAAATAGACAGGGTAAGGTCAAGAATAGTGTAGGAAATGGAGAAGCCAAAAAACTTATACGTATGACTCATGGGCATGAACTAAGGGGAGAGATGCTGATGGGAGTGGGGGAAGGCTGGAGGGGAATAAAGGAGAGAAAACAATGGGACAACTGTAATAGCATAATCAATAAAATATACTTAAAAATCAATAAGGTTGAGGTGAGGGGCAGGGTGCTACAAGTAGAGAGATATTGAAAGAGAATATAACACTCAAAAAATTATCTGGGAAGACACATCTTTAATTTCTTTATGGTATTTCAAACTTCAGCCTTGTAAATGACTCATTGAAATGTCTATCTTTTTATTTTTTTACTTATGCATTCATTAGTAATCGTTATAATGGACAGAGTTAATGGACACAGTTAAATAGGCATTTCATCCAGAGATGCCCACAGGAAACCCAATGCAACATATACCACCAAAACCAAAATGTAATGTTAATGGAACTTAACGAAAGACAAATCATTCTAAAAAGAATAAAATAAGAATCTCATTAAACGATTTAAAGAAAGTACTGGATTTATTCGACTCCTACATTTCACATTAGAGAGCACAAGTATGATTCCCAGAAGGAGGGGTAATGTTACAAAAATTTCATTTTTCTGAAATCCTAATTTTATTAGCAGCAAAATAATTAACTATGGGGACAACAAATTCTTCAAAGATAAATAAATACTAAGTCAGAGGAATATGAGCCAAGCAGTTAAAGAAAGGGAGATGAAAATACATCAAGGAAACCTTAAGAGCAATTTTTATCCCCACTATGAAACTATGCCCCCAAATCTGCTTCATTTTCAAAAGGCTTTTGAACAAATCTCCGCTACTCGAAAGACAAAGATGGTATCAATGAGCTTGCAGAAAAGTCAACTGGCAAAGAAAACAGGATATATTTTTCAAGCACTAAAAGACACTATAGATTGAGGGAGTGAAGAGATTGCTAAAAAGCTAGGGTGTGAGAGAAAGGGAGAGAGAGAGGAAGAGAGAGAGAGAGAGAGAGAGCGAGAAGTGGGGGGAGATGAAGGTGTTGCAGAAGGAAAAAGGACTTCACCATCTGAAAAAACAAGGACTTTCAAAGATAATATAGTCTCTCAGATATCTAATAATCATAGCATTAATCAGGATAATGCATAAAATGCTAAAAACAGAAGATGACCTAAATATACATTAGATTGGCTTAATTTTATTTTTGCCATGTGCAATTAATGAATACAGGATATGTGGAATTATTATAGACTTTGATTTAGGTTATCAAACCATCATTAGCTAATTGTTCCACCTTAAATAAGTTTCTTAATTTCTTTGAATCTCAATTTTCTCATCTGTACAATGAATCTAAATATTTATATCTAAAAAATATTGAGAGGATTAAATGAGATAAAGTATACTAAAGGATTAGCATTGGACTTGGTACCCAAGAGATGATTCTT
>VMDR010009148.1:0-34294 GCA_007922815.1 Macrotus californicus
TCTATTTGTATAATGTTAACAAAAGCATCAAAAAGCATCATGGAATCAGAGTTTAGACATGGAGGCAAATAACATGTGCTTGATATCTATTAGCATAATAGTAACATGAAAACTCACAAATGACCTTCTACATGGTAAAGAAAGTAACAAGACACCACCATACACCATTCAAATGACTAAATTTTTTAAAAAGGTCAACCCCTAGTACTGACGCTGAACAACTGGAACTCTCTGAGAGCCAAGAGGACTGTTAATGAGACAACCCAATTTGGGGAAAAAAGCGTGGCAGTTTCTTATAAAGTTAAAACAAACACCATGTGACCAAAGTTATTACTAGATATTTACCCAAGTCAAACGAAAACTTTTGTACACAGGAAAATCTGGATGCAAATGTTCATAGCAGCTTCATTTATAATTGCCAAAAACTAGTCACGACCCACGGGATCCTCAACTGAGGAATGAACAAACAAAATGTGGTACATCCATACAATGAAATGCCTGCCATTCAGCAATAAAAGGAACTACTGATACAAGCAATAACATGGATAAAATTCAAAGTGCATTATGCTAAGCAAAAGTCCACATTCTAAAGGCTACATACTATATGATTCCATCTGACATTCTGGAAAACCTGTAACTAGAAAGACAGAAAACAGATCAGGGGTTGCTAGGGGCTCGAAGTTGACTCCAATGGGATATGGAACTTTTTGGAATGATGGAACTGACTTTTCTCTTGACTGGTAGTAACACGCTTTTTATCAAAGCTTGAAGAACTATGCTTAAAAAGGATGAATTTCACTGTAAATTATATCATAAGAAAGCAGAATCCAGACACTGGAATCTCTTCTCAGACATTTCAAAACCCTAACTGGGTGTTTTATTTACTGGTTACACAATGCTTCCTGCTCTAACACTTTCAAAAGGTCCTCTAAGGGGTACCATGAGATTTTGGGTAATCTTGGCATTCCATCTCCTCCATAATACGAACACTCCAGTATACTATCTTACTTTCTAGTACCACAACTTTCACCAAATTCTCTAGTAAGGGTAAATATTTCACACCTCCCACACATGACCCTTAGCTCAGGTATATTGTCTACCTTGCCCAACACACCTCCTCCTTTCCACCTCTTCACATTCCTTCAGCCCTTCTTTATGTTGCTCATTGGGGAGAAATAAAATTCCTATCTCTCTGGAGCCGTAGTAACACACCAGAAGGATAATGTCTATAGATGTAATAACAAAAAATGTGATTTTTACACAGTAACTAAATAAAAGACAAGTGGACCAGGAAAAATAATTGTATTTCTTAAATCAGTTCATGTAACACAAGAAGACAATCCACAGAAAAATAACTAGGAGAATATAAGAAAATATGCAGTCAAATAAAATTTTTAAAAAATTTAATATGACACTACTATCACTTAAGGTACAGGAAAAATACAAATTGTTCAAAAGACTGATATTACCTACATTGTAGATAATATATATTACTTTAGAAAATTATTTCATAATTTGTATCAAAAGCCGCAAAGTATTCACTCTATTGGAACTTTCCTCAGTTCCAGAAGTCATCCTACTGAAATAAAAATTTTTTAACATACAGATGCTCACTAATGTCCTTAAATTATCTGAAATGTTAGAGAATGTAAGAGAAACATCAAATGTTCTTATTCTACCAATATCCTTTCACATTTTGTTCTAATTTTTCCTGAAATCTTCCCCCCTTTTCACTCCCTTTTCTGCAAGCCTTGGCCTTTTTTTATTAACCATCATGTAAGTACAAGAAGATACCTGGGGATGTAGTCTCAGCTCTATTTAAATAACAATGTGACCAGTAGTAAGCTAATTAATGTTTATGAACTTCAGAGTTCTCATTTGCAAGGAAACATAACTGATCTCTGTCTTCAGAGAATTTTTCTTTCACAGAGCATGTACAGCATGTGTTCAAGCACCTAAATAAACTCCACATTTCTAGGGGAGGAAGAAAACAATAATAACAACAACTGGAGAAAAACAACATGCCTTTATTAGAAAACTTCAAGGATGGAAAACTAAAGACCTGAAACTACAATATATTGCAAATGCTGTGTTAACTCTACCCATGACCACAAATCTCTGCTAGAGATCTCACCCTGACAAAAACAGGTCCCAGATTCACTTCTTTTAAACCTGGAATTCATCAGCAATAGTGATTCAATGCAAAGTACTTTTAGAAAGCTACAAACCAATCAACTGTGAGATCAGAACAGGATGGAGACAACGAAGCACGATCCTTTCTGTTCAGCTCAATTTGCACAAGGGCTGCAGCAGCAAACCCAGGTAGTGCAAGTCTTGTGTCCTCTATCATTACTCAACACACATTTACAAGATGGGATCCCCCACTTTTTTACAGAATGCATACGCACTTAACAGAAAAGTTCCCCATTTTTCAAACATCACTGAACAAAACTTATATAGAAGAGCTAACTGAGCTGAATCTTTGTGTTTTCCACACTTTATTTTAGCATAATTTTAGACATACAGAAGAGCTGCAAAGATATCACAGAGCACTCCAGTCCACCCTTCACCTAGTTTCTCCCATTGTTTACATCTTACAGTACTACAGTGCATTTAGCACAATAAAGGAACCAACGATGGAATATTATTATTAACTAAACCCCACACTTTATTCAGATTTCACTAGTTTTTCCCTGGTGTCCCTTTTCAGTTTCAGGATCCCACATTACATTTAGTCATCATGTCTCTTTGGCTTCCTCTAGTCTGTGAGAGTTTGTGATGACTATGGCAGTTTTGAAGAGTACTGGGTCAGGTACTTTGCATTATGTCCCTCAAACTGGAATTGTCAGGTGTTTTCTCATGGCCACACTACAACTATGGGTCACTGGCAAGAAGATCAAGGTGAAATGTCATTCTTACCACATCATATCAAGGGCACATCCTATCAGTGACTTATTAATAAGAGCCTAGATTACTTGGCCCGGGTACAGTTTGCCAGATTTCTCCACTATAACACTGCTTGCCCCTACTCTCCCACTGACGCCCCCACCCCGCACCAGCTCATGTAAGGTACTCTGGAAGGAAGTCACTAAGTACAGCCCACATTCAAGGAATGGGGGTATAAGCTCCACTCTGAGAGTATCTATATAAATTACCTGGAGTTTTTCTGTATGGAAAATTATCTCTTTCCCCCCAGTAATTTATTCAATCACTTATCAGTATGAACTCATGGATATTTATTTCTCACACTATGTAATTTAATATGTCGCTCTAACTGTTCCAGATTTAGCCATTGAAAGCTCTCTCAGGTTGGTTCCTAGGTCCCTTTGCCATGCCCCATCCTTTTGCTTCTTGAGATTTCCAGAGGTTTAAAAACACGTGTAACTTTCATATATTCTTAGTATTACCACAAACTAAACTATATCTTTTTTTAAAATATTTTATTTGTTTTTAGAGAGAGGGAAAAGGAGAGAGAAAGAGAGGGAGAGGAACATCAATGTGCGAAAGATACATTCTTTCAGATGCCTCTCCCACACCCCCAACCGGGGACCCCGCCTGCAACCCAGCCATGTGCCCTAACTGGGAATCAAACCAGCGACCCTTTGGTTCACAGGCCGCGGGGCTCAATCCACTGAGCTACACCAGCCAAGGCAAGATTTCTTTCATTTTACAGTTTATACTAAGTTTTAAGAACTTAACTCTCTCAGTGAGTTCTGAAGAGGAGTATCTGACTGTGACTTAGATTTGTCTCGGAATAATTTCTCATTCAGCCAAATGAAGTACTGAAAGTTAAGAAACTGTACGTGTTAACCCTCTTAGAAGTTCTGACATAGGCCTGCACGCTGGATTTCATAACATTAACCGTTAGGTGCTCACTTCACTTTTCTCCCAATGGTGGGAAGGGAGGGTGAGAACACTGTAGGCACACTGATTGCTTTCTCTCTGTCAAAGGCAAGGGCCTGCTGTCGAAGTGTGCTGGCTCGTCACAGCTCAGAAAGTGATTCTCATTTGAATCTAGTGTGCTTCAGGTTCAGGGCTCCATTAAGAAGCATGCTATTTTGTTTGGACACAATCCATTTTCATGACCTTTTCTACTTTATTAGTTCAATATATACCCTATGTGACAAACTTCAGGACTGGCCCGACATAGCTAATTAGAATATGATTAACCCAAATTTCTCCTCCAAGGTAACTAATTACTACCCAATATAAGAAAACACTCTACAGGACCATGCATCTATAAAATGTTAATTTGTTAAAGGGGTAAGCTAACTTCAAGTATAATTTCCCTATGAATCACTATGACACTCTTATTATTGTTGACCTCTAGAGGGAGCTCAAAGTTCTTGTTACTTTTTCCCAAATATCAGGACACTCCTCCCACAAATGTGGCATATTCAAAATTTAGTAACATTTCATTATGGGACCCTGAAGAGCAAGTTATATGTGTGCCATCATTTTAGGAATTTATTGCTCCTCAGAAGTGAATAAGGCATAACCTGCTCACTGGCCCTGGAGCAGGGCAGGTCCCAGCCAAATCTTCTCTCCCTTTCAGACTCCTGAGACTCTTTTCTAACACTCTCTTCCCCACTTGGCATTGAATAGGTATACTCTTACTGAAGCCTGAGAGGCTAAAGGGAGGACAGCTGTAGTCACTGGAGGCAAATGCTCCCCCTTGCTGACCCTTGGAACTTTCTGTGTGGCAGGCCAATGCAACTCCACTTTCCTCATGTCAGACACACACGCAATCTAGTATTTGTTCGACACCCTAGTACAAAGTGGAGGTGCTCATATCTGCTCAGGAACTCTACTCGCCAAACCCCCACTCAGGAACCACCCCTCACCTGCCAAGGACAATTAATACCCCTGTAACACATTCTTCGGCCACATCTGTAGGGAAGTTGTGCAGGAAATGACAAGAAGTCAGACTGTGAAACCCCTACTCCACCAGTCTATATGACTCTGAGGAACTAACTAAGACCCATAAAGACTCAGTTTCCTCCTCTTTAAATATGTACCTCATGAAGTGCCTTTGAGGGCCAAATATGCAATAAATGCAAAGAAATGAATCTTGTAGGAGGCAAACAGTAGGTATATTAATAAGCGTAACACACTGGCTGGGTTTGGGCTTTGTTAAAAGTAGAAACAAGCATTTAACCTCACTTTTTTCTAGGCTATTCGAATCAATCTAGCCTAAGTAACAAGTTCTGCAAATGGTCCAAGCTTAGCTCACAGGAGCCTGAGGATAAAGCCCAAATGAGTAGTGACAAGATTTCCACAATGAAGTAAGTGCTAATGGCCCTTTGCAACCTTTTCTAAACCTCTGACCCTGAGCTGAAACAAGGTACGTGATAAGCTCAACAAAGACCACTCACTGGCTATAGATGCCCATACAGAACCTACATTGTAATGTTGCCATGAGAATCAGGGTCCATAGGGTAATGTCCAGAGATGTGTTCTGGAACCAGTCTCCCTTCTTTTTAACTTGTTCCTGGGTAATCTGATACCATGTTTGGACAAAATGGAATGGAACCATACCCTCCTGCAACAAAGAACAAAGAGATAAATAGTTGCTAAAACATTTGGTCTAAAGGTGTGAACTTAACAAACAAGCCTTGGTGTATTAATGTTACATATGATGTTAAAAAGACTAACTGTAAATGAATCATTCTCAAACTAAAGTTACCATCTTTGTTACATGTCCACCAATTTTTAATTGGCTCATAATTATTTCCACAAATTAAATCACCTAAATTTCTTTATCAAATATAATGCAGTGTCTCACAGAGATTAGACAAAGAAGCAGTACTGCACAAGTTCCTGTACATCTCTGCAGGCCTTATTAAGGCATTTTTACAGCCAGAATCTGTATCTGGTTAGTAATTATCTGCCTAAAATCTTTATATACTAAGTTTGTTTGGTCCACACTATAAGAATGAGAGAGCACTTCATTGTCTATTTGTCTTGGTAGAGTCACAATCAAGTTTGTTTTCTGACAGGATTCCTCTAGCTCACCTACAAACTGGGTAAAAAGTGGCAGAACTATTCAGAGAGAGGCAGGGGTCTCTTAAGGTATGTTACAGAAAATTCTCATCACCTTTATCCCAATGGCAAAATGGAGCTCATTAGGGAGTTTTAAACATGAGTAATCCAACTAGATGTACTCTCAGATTAACCCCCCTGAAATGAAAGGGATGGGGAACTGGAAGATGGGTAAGGAGAAGTCTGGAAACCAACCTGGGGTTACTCTGGAAATCCTAGTACACAATAATAGCGATATAATCCAGTATAGTACAGCAACAATATTATCATAATTAAGCCAACATTTAAAATGCACTTTATAGTATGTTAGGTATGTAATCACAAGAAACCCATGAAGTTGGTTGTTTTAACATATCCATTTAACAGAAGAAGAAACTAAAGCATAGAGACAAAAGAGAGGACAGAAGTGTACAGATTTGAATATACATTTAAAAAGTATATAACACAAGGCCTGGTAACTGATAAGGGGTGAAGTGCTAAAAATGAAAGCAGTAATATCCAGGTCCTCATGCTAGCTGAATGTACTTGATACAATAAATAAATATTTACCTTACATTAAGCATTATTTAACAGCATCTAAATGACAGGCACAATTTCAGGTTAAAAAAGAAGTTAATATCCATTGACTAAGTAATACAAAAGATTATATGAGGTCTGTCCGGAAAAAGTTCAGCCATTATTAATATAACAAGAACAGTTTACATGACATGGGTGTAATCTGGCAGCCAAAGAAAGTGGACTGGAATGTGTTAAGTGTGAACAGTGACTTTACTGTACTAGTCTGTGGGGGTGGTAGACACCGTTGAGTAGGCATGTGTACTGTGTGGCTGTCACATTAAAAATGACTGAGCAAGCAGAGCAGCAAATCTCCATCAAATTTTACGTGAAGCTTGAACATTGCTCCACAGAAACTATTCAGATGATTTAGAAGGCCACAGCTTATGGGCAACTGGTGATCAGCAGCTTTATCACCACAAAACGCCCACTCATGCATCATGTCTCATGCAGAGTTTTTTTGTGAAACATCAAATTACCCAGGTGACTCAGCCCCCCCCTACAGCCCAGATTTGGTGCCCTGTGACTTCTGGCTTTTCCCCAAACTAAAAACACCTTTGAAAGGGGAGAGACTTCAGACCATGGAAGAGATTCAGAAAAATACAATGGGGCAGCTGATGGCAATTGGGAGAACTGTATAAGGTTCCCAAGGTGCCTACTTTGAAGGGCACTGTGGCATCACTGCCCTCCCTATGTACAATATTTCTTGTATCTTCTTCAATAAATGCCTCTACTTCTTATGTTACATGGCTGGATACCTTCTGGAGAGACCTCATATATAATGAGTGATTTCAACAAAACTCTTAACCAAAGAAATCCATCATATACTATTACAAAAAAGAAATTTAAAGAAAATTCTTTTTGTTCATCTTTCCTTTTTTATCATCCTTTTCCTCTTGGTTCCGGGAGGTTAGTATGCCCAGGGTGATAATTTCCTGATCTTGTTTTCAATTGTATTTACACTACAATTCATATTTCCATTTAAAAAATTGTACTCATGTTTTTTTCAAGTGCTTTGAAGTTATTTTCACATGATTCCATTTTCAAAGATGCAATTTATTTCATGAATCTCACTGAAAATGAAAATTAAACATTTAAGGTTTCTTCACTTTTCTTCACTTGCTTGAACTAAAAGTTTATTTCTCTAATTCTAAAAAACTGGTCTTATATTTTATAAATGTTGCTATATATATTTGTTGTTTTGTTCATTCTTAAGAGTCATTCCTTCAACAAATTATTTTACTGAATATATACTATATGCTAGACACTCTAGCTCATGCTAGTATTTCTAGGTGCTAGGGATACAAAACTAAGTAAGAGACAACAAAGCCCCTGCCCTCATGGGTATCATATTCTCGTGATGGGGGCATATTCCAACAACGAATAAGAAATATAAAATGTATCAGGTAGTGCTAAGTACTATGAAAATATAAAAAGACCAATAGAGAACAGAAAGTTATGGGGGAGGGTGGATATCAGGTACTTAGGCAAAATCCAAAAGGAACAAGGAATTAGTCGTCCAAATTTGTAAAGGAAAGTACTCAAGCACAGCACCTAAGTAGAAATGGGTTTGCTAAACTTGGGAAGACTAAGGCAGGATAAGGTAGAAGAAGAAATGGAGCATTTCAGCAGAAGCCAGAACACCGTAAGCCATGGTAGGAGGGCTGTGGATTTGTTGTATGAGAGGTGAGAAGCCACTGGAGAGTTTCTAACTTACGTTTTAAAGTGATTATCTGTTGTGTGATGTAAATGTAGCGCAAACATGGAGGAACTGTTCATAAGTTATTGCTGTGGCCTAAGTGAAAGATGATGGTCTGAATTCAGGCAGCAGCCAGAGAGAAACGGATGAACACAGAATATGTTCTGAAGACAGCACTAGAACTTGCTGATGCACAGAAGATGGTCCAAGGTCTTAGAACCAAGCCCTATGGAGGAAAGGCAGTGCCATTTACTGGGGAGAGAGAAACCCGAAAAGAGGGGTAAGAAAGGAGCCAAAAGTTCCATTTCCCCATCTTTTGTGTTGATTTCAAGCAGACATGCAACAAGAAAGATCATAGGGGCAGCAAGACAGATTTCACAGCAGTTTAGGGAAGGAAGAGGATATAATTAAGAGTATTATCAGCTAATAGAAGGCATTTAAAGACTAACTGATTTCCTAGTGAGTGATTGCAGATTTTTTAAAAAATAGAAAAAGAAAGAAAAGAAAAAAGGCTCTGGCTGGTGTGGCTCAGATGACTGAAGCGTCATCCCATACACCAAAAAGCTGCAGGTTCAATTCCCGGTCAGGATGCACAGGAAGGCAACCATGAATGTTTCTCTCTCACACTGATGTTTCCCTTGCCCTCCCTTCCTCTCTCTAAAAACAATGAAAAAAAAAAAGGTCTTTGGGTGAGGATTCATAAAAAAGAGGAGGAGGCCTGGTCTAAAGGCTGAGCCTTGAGGCACTCCCACATTTAAGCACTAAGAGGAGGAACCAACTAAAAAAGGAGATCATGGGGGAACTACTGGAGAGGCAGGAAGAACACTTCTGGAAGTCAGGCAAAGGCAAGTATTTCTAAAAGCAGGCAGTGATGAACAGCGTCAAAAAACGCACAGAGATCAAATAAAGTGAGGTCTGAGAGTTAAACTTGGATTTGGTGACATAAAGATTTTTGGGGTGATTTCAACAAAAGTGGTTTCAGTGGACAAGTATCCTTAAAATAAAACCTGTTGTCGGTGGCTTGATTTTATAGTTGTGAGCAGCAGCAGCTCTGGAGCTGAGGTGTCTAGGTTGCTATCACTGTTCTGATGGTCCGAAGTTGGGCTTATAAAGAACATTCTCTATATATCCGCCATTCATGAAAATTTTCCTTCATTTGTGCCTCTGGTTATTCCGGAAACAGAGGGTTGAATAAAACAGGACTGTGAAGCTGACTCGTCATGCTTCTGAGTTGCTGACTTCTCAGCTGGCTGAATGTACTGAGAGTAGTATTTTTTTCCCCAAGAAAGTGAATTGATATACTTGAGTCATTGCAAGCCTGAAAATGCCATTTTCTTGCCTTATGTGAAGGACAGTTTCATCAGTTTAAGATTCTTAGGTTGTAATAGCTTTTTTCCTCAGTTTTCTAGGTGCTACTCCACTTATTTTTTATTATAGCACTGTCCAACAAAATTTTCTGTGATAACAGAAATGTTCTATTCTGCACTGTCCAAACATGGCAGCCACTAGCCACATGTAGCTACTTATGCAAGTATTTAAACTGTGAGCAGGGAAACTGAGGAAATGACCACTCCCTAGCTGGATGGCACAGTTCTAGTATACAGAAGACAAAGCCTTACCTGATACACTTTCCTATGCAAGTAACCAGTTTCTTGTCTGGATATTTATATTATTTACTTCTATATCCTAAAACTTAAAATCCTACTAGGCATCAATCTCATTTTTGCCTGGTATGCACTTTAGTTACCTATAAGAGAATAATATTAACAGGCCCTACCACACAGGAGTTATAGAGAATTTTTAATGAGCTTTAACTTGCCAAATACTCAACACATTAATAAGTGTTCAATAACTTAACTATATTCCATGAGCCATTTTGATCTTACTCTCTCTGGCTCTGGAAAATTTCAACTGTTTGTCTGAGTTTATCTTTTATCTGTCTCCTCTGACCTCTCACTCTAAACTTTTATCACACACTGGATCTATTCTCTGTGCTTCTTATACTTTTGTCTTTAATTTTCATCTTATGAAATCTCTGAATTGTGGGAATACTTCTAAAGTCTCTAAAGAGTCAGTGGTTAAGAATTACAAATTTCACTTAAGAACCCTCCTGCCCTCTGAATTTTTCTTCAAATACTCATGAGTCCCCTTGGGAATACTAATTAGTTGTTCTTTAAATTTCAATTTTCTCCTGTTTGTGCAGTAAGTCTGCGGCATAGGAAATCACCTGTTCATATTGATCACCTTCTTTCAAACTACTGAGTCTATAAGTGTCTGTCTTTTTGTGTGTTGTATTCAACTTTAAAGAGGTCTAGGATTATGAAATATTGGGAATTGTATTGGGTTCCATCAGAAAAAAAATTAAGAATGAAGTTCAAATCTTTTTTTGGGACAGGGGATGATTACACTCTTACTTCCTGTATTATTCTCAATTGCTGTCTAAGACATAACCCCAAATTTAATAGTAGCATGAAACAACAAATGTGTTATCTCAGTTTCTGTGGCTGGGTGCACCTAGCTCAGGGTCTCTCACAAGGCTGCATCCATGTATCACCCAGGGTTTCTGTCATCTCAAGACTTGAAAAAAGAATCTGCCTGTGATTCATGCTCACACACACAACTGTTGGCAGGCACCAGGTCTTCACTGGCTGTTGGCCAAAACCACTAGCTCCTTGTCACGTGAGCTCCAAAGGGAAGCTCAGAAAATGGAAGCTGGTTTCCCCAAGAGCAAATGAGAAAGAGTGGCCCACGGGGGGGTGGCGGCCGCGCACGGCAGAGCCTTTTGTCATCTAACCTCGAAAGTGGCATCCCATCACTTTTACCACACTTACTTGTAGAAGCAAGTCACTAGGTCCAGCTATACACTCAAGGGGAGGGAACGTGACTGGGAGGAGGGAGAGAGTACCTGGGTACCTTCTGTGGGCTGCCTGCACACTTCCTCGGTCAGCTTATAGATTCAGCAATATGGAGTCAGGCAGCAGGGCTGCAGGCCAAAAACAGTGGCTTGGGAGCAGGGAGTTTCAACTTTGTGCTTCACATTAGTCTCCCCATTGCAACCACTAGTGGTCAGCCTCTCCTCACTGGTCATACACCCCTTGGTTAAACCATTTGGAGTCATTCAGTTTTTAATCCTTGCTGCAAAGTACAAAATATGGACCTCCCTCAATTCTATTTCTAACCTGTCAAAGTATAACCTCCCTTTACTCACACCCCAGGAGAGCTTTTCAATCACATAAATGAACACCAAGCCGGCCAGTAAGGACTTACCTCACTACATTTCTCATTTGTACCTTTTCCTGCCAAAATTCTTTTTAGTTCAGTTATGGCACCCTTCCAGGGTTCCCACGGAGACTGAACTGTCCCCACTATGCTTGCTGGTCATTTCAGTGTGAGTCTGTCTGTTTTCACACACAGGCTTAGATCATTGCCCTTCACCAGAAGACAACATTGCTATTTTTTAAAGTAAAGCACTTTATACATTTCTTTAAAAGACTGTATTTTGATAAGTATTTCAAGAAATGCTTGTTGATATTCCTAGCCATATAATTTAATTTTATGGTTAGATAAAACAAAGGTGTTTTAATCCACATCATCAATTCCCAGGATACACACTCTATGGTAATTTAAGTAACTAAATTTAGTGGATTTCTAAAAAAAAAAAAAAAAAAAAGCGATGTCTCCAAACTTAGTTCACTTTGATTATGACTAATTACAAAACTTGATAAGCACAGAAATGTTAACAATGCACCAACAATCTTAAAAGGAATCAGACGCATTTGTAAAAGCAGGCCCCCCAGTATTGCGGAATAGATGTATTTATTCAAAGACAAACCTTTAGTCAGAACACCAAGAGTATTCTAATTCACAAACCAAAGTATACAATTTTGATTTAATGAAAAAAAATTTCCTCTACTCTATTACTCTCTACCACATCCTCATTCCCCTAAAGAAAATTTATCCGCCCTATTCCTTTAGAACACTAATAGAGTGCAGGGGAGAATCAACAAAATCTAACACAAATGTTAACAAATCTTCTGATCTCTGGTACAGGATATACAGTTCATTGGATAAGTGGGATTCAGGCTTTTTGTCCTCTGCCGATGAATACAAGGGAAACAAGTAATAAGGGACTGAACACAAAGCCACCAAGGTACTGCTACACAGGATCTAACCTACAGAAGCAGTCACATCCTATACAGACACAGTGAGCCTCAGGATTCAACCCTGTATCTTATCACATTTCTTAGTCAAAGAAAAGGGATTTTTCAAACATTTTAGCACTTCACTTAAGGAATAAAATAGCTTTGTATCTCAGCAAAGTTGCAGGACACAAAAATCAACACACCAACATCAGTTGCACTTGTATACATCAGCAATGAACAATCCAAAAAGGAAATTAGTACACAATTCCTTTTACAAAAGCATCAAAAGGAATAAAATATTTAGGAATAAAATGAGATAAAACACTTATACACCGAAAACTACAAAATACTCCTAAAAGAAATTAAAAATACAAATTAAAAAATTCATCCTAAAATTCATATGGAATCTCAAAGGACAAGAGCCAAAACAATCTTGAAAAAGAACAAAGTTGGAGGTCTCATGCTTCCTGATGTCGACACTCACTACCTACAAAGCTACAGTAATCACAGCAGTGTGGTACTGAAAAAAGACAGAAACATATAGACCACTGGAGTAGAGTCCAGAAATACACACTCCATTCTACTCCACATATGGTCCAATGTTTCTTTGATAAAGTCTTTCCAATACACGGTGCTGAGAAAACCAGATATCCCACATGCTAAAGAATGAAGTTGGATCCTTACCTTACACCATTTATAAAAAATAAACTTTAAATGGATTAAAGACCTAAAGTGAGACCTAAAACAGTGAAACTTTTAGAAAACACAAGAAAAAAGCTTTGTGACACTGGATTTGGCAACGACTTCTTACTATACGAAAAAAACAAGCAACGAAAGAAAAAATATAAATTTTAATTCAACAAAAATCAAGACTTTTGTGTACCAAGGAGCACAATTAAGAGTGAAAAGGCAATCCACGAAATGAGAGAAAGTATGTGGAAATCATGTATTTTATACCAGATTAATATCCAGAATATAGAAAGAATTTCTACAACTAAATAATTTAGAAATAGGCAAAGAACATGAACAGACATTTCTCTAAAGATATACAGCTGGCAAAACACATGAAAAGATACTCAACGTCACTACTCATCTGGGAAATGGAAATCAAAACCACAATGAGAAACCATTTCACGTCTATTAGGATGGCTAGTATCAAAGTAAAAAACAGTAACTAGCATTGTTAAGAGTATAGAGAAATTGGAACCCTAGTGCACTGCTGGTGGGAAAGGTGAGGGTGCAGCCACTGTGGAAAACCGTATGGTGGTTCCTCAAGAAGTTAAACATGAAATTACCTTGTGATCAATAACTGCACCTCTTGGTATACTCGTATACCCAAATGAATTCAAATCAGGGACTCAAACAGACATTCAAACACTAATGTTCATGACAGCATGATTCACAATAGCTCAAAGGTGAAAGCAACCCAAATGTGCATCAACAGATGAATCAATGCACAAAATAGTACATACATACCATGGATTATTCTGCTTTAAAAAGGAAATTCCGACATATGCTGCAACATGGATGAACTCTGAGAACTGTTATGAACTGAACATTTGTATCCCAAATCATATATTGCAATGCTAATCTCCAGTGTGGTGTTGGGAGGTGGGGCCTTTGGAAGGTGATTACGTCGTGAGGGTGGAGCCTTCATGAAATGGGCTTAGTGCCCTTATCAAACAGACCCCCAGAACAGACCCAAAAGAGTTCTCTCATCCCTTCTGCCATCTGAGAGCACAGTAAGAACCAAGAAGCAGGCCCTCATCAGACACAGAATCCGCCAATGCCTGATCTTGGGCTCTCCAGAACCATGAGAATTGTTTAAGCCACCCAGTCTACCTACAGCAGTTTGTTATGCAAGCCTAAATGGACTGTGACAAGGACACTATGACAAATGAAATAAGCCCATCACAAAAGGAGAAATACTGTAATTCCACTTTTATGAGGTACCCAGAGGAGTCAGATCATAGAAAAGACAGGAAGGAGAATGGGGATTGCAAGGAGCTGGCAAATGCGAGACTGGGGAGGTACTATTGAATAATAATGCAGTTTCAACTTGGGAACACGAGAAAAGTTCAGGAGATGGATGGCGACGTATGTACTCCATGCCACTGGCTTGTACGTCGGAAAATAGTTAAAACAATGTCTTATGCTATTTACAGTTTATCACAATAAAAAATGTATCTGTTATCTCCCATAACAAAAAATCATTAACTCCCACAGTCCCAAGGTAGAGAAACTAAATCCAGGATTAATTAATTCACTGGTTTATTTCATCAAAGATCCAGGTTTTCTCGTCCATATCAGGGGAGGTAAGGAAGAATGCTGTGGTTTTCAACTTAATATTGGCAAATCAGCATAAACTGGAATTTTAAAAATTTTACCAGAGATTTCAATCATTTACAAAAATAAGTATACATAGAAGAGCAGAGTTACTGTTTCCAGCACCCAGTTTCAGCAATTATGAACTCATGACCAATCTTGTTTCATCTACAAAGTCACCCCATATTATTTTATGTACATCCCAGATATCAAATTATTTCACCCATAAATATTTCAGATGGTATCTCTAAAAGACCACCATTTTTAATATAACTAAGCATTATCGTAAATAGTACTTTCTTAATATAAAATACACAGTGTGTATTTCAATTTCCAATTGTCTTATGTCCAAAAATATTTTTTAATTGTCTGAGTAACAATCCAGTGAGGTTTTCAAACTATAATTGATTGATATATCCTTTAAGTCTTTTAAACCTATATATTCCTCCTCTATTTTTTTCTTGCAATTTGTCTTTTGAAGAAATCAGGTACTGTATGTAGTTCATCCTATATGAACTCATAATTTAAAAACAAAACCAAACCCCCAAATCCTTTTAATGTACTAGCTCTGCCTAGAAAACAATGGCAGGGCCTAGAAATAATTACATTCCAGTAGTAAATAACACAGCACATAAAATGGTTTCTAAATACCATTCCCTACTTACAGAACCCATAGATCCCTAAAAAACAATTTAATTGCAAGTCTGGACATTAAAAGTACAATCTGAATCATCTCGTGTCAGAAAAATAGGAAGCAATCAAGGACTGGCTGAGACATGTAAACAGGAGGGATCTGAGGAAGTCTCTCATTTGGCCAAATTCAGGACAATCTGAACATCAAACAAACAGCAGCATCAACAAACTATTAATACACAGAATAAAAAAAAGAACCTATGAGTCCACAGTGATATTAAAAAGGAAAGACTAGGAGATTAGAAAATCACAACTCTACAGATGATGTATTATAGAACTGTACACCTGAAAGCTATAATTTTGTTAATCAGTGTAATCAATGCCAATAAATTCAATAAAAAAGAAAACACACCATTCTGTGTCCCCCAAAGCAGAATGCCTTAGGCAAAAATCACCAATGAATGTTTAATAATTACAAAGGGGGAAAGGGGGTCCTTTTTTGAGATATCTAGCAGACACTACATGACCAAGTGATCAAACTAAGAATCATCAATAAGACAAATTTACATGGTTTCATACATCAGAAAGTACACATTATGTACACTTATATAATGTCTTGTGAAATATATTTAAGTTGGATTTAATTACTTAACCTGGATTTAAAACAGTTGGTGAAATCCAAAAAGTGTTATTTTATATATAAAATAAGAAGTCTTAACTCTTTAAAATCAACCAAATGCTCTGCCTGGATCCTGGTTTGAAAAAATATTTTAAGGGCAGTTTTTGAGCCAGGTGAAGTTTAAATATGGACTGTGCAACAGAAAATATTTCTGAATTAATGCTAAACTTCTTGGGTATTATAATAGTATTGTGGTTGTGATAAGAGAATATTCTTGTTCTTAAAGAGATAAAGGCTGAGTTATTTATGGATAAAGAACCATATGCTGTTTCCAACTTACTTTCAAAAGATCTGGGTCCACAAGTACAGGTTATGTGTGTAAGAGAAGACACAAAGCAATATGGGCAAAATGTTTATAATTGGCGAATATAAATAGCTACAGCCACATTTATTTTTCAACTTCTTTATGGGTTTAAAATTTTTCTAAGTAAATTACAAAAGGGAAGGAAGAATACAGGGAGAGAATATAGCAGCTCCAGATATATTCTCGTACACTGTGGCAAAAAAAGACTTTCTCCCTTGCATTTCTTTTTAAAGGGCTGTAATGCCTTTCACAGAACCACCCATTCCCCTGGCTTCTGCCCCCACAGACATAGCTCTTCAAATTTCATTGTATAGGTCTAATATTACCTGTCCGATCTCCTTTCTTATTTAGCTTAGTCCTAAAACCACGACACACCTATAATGAAACAAAATGCCAAACTGGGCCCTGGCCAGGTAGCTAAACTGGTTAGAGTGTTGTCCCAATATAGGAAGGTTGAGGGTTCAATCTCCAGTCAAGACACATACAAGACACAACCAATAAATGCATAAATAAGTGTAACAACAAATCAATGCTTCTTTAAAAGAAATAACAAAATAAAAGAAAACCAGATCAGCCTTTTATCACCTAGCCAGTATGAAAACCAAAAATCTAAGATGGCATGTTTTTCTCCGAACTATTATTACTCAGCCTAATTAGTTTCCCCCTATTTATAACCAGGCTACAAGGAGCATTCAAAATTCAGGAAGAAGTACTCATGCATCTTAAAAGGGAGATACAGGCCTTTTCCAGTCCTCATCAAAAAAGACATAATCAAACCAAAAATGAAGATTTTTAACGTTTACTATTCTGTTACTGCTCTAGAGCCTATCCAATTCTGTATCAACCAACATTTTACCTGACAATGAAAGTTACAATGACATTTTTATTTTTTTGTATCTTGAAGGAAATTCCTAATGGTAGGTGCAGATGAGGTAGGAAAGAAGTCAACAATCCTGAGTAAAAGTTCTAAAAATGGCTAGCTATAGCAGGAACTAATTATCCCTCCAAGTGGCCATTTCTCCCGTTCTCTTTTTAGTATTAAAACCCCCTGGCACTGACTTTCCCCCAGCAAAACTGACACATAGAACTTTAACAGGAAATAAGAGGCTACATTTCTTGGGCTCTCCTGAGGCCATGTGACCAGGTTCTGAATAGGGGAATCTGAGTATAAAATTTCCATGTCACATCCTTAGAAAGAAGCCACTTGCCCTCCTTTTCTGTCTCTCCCACAGGCTGAACACAGGAATGAGCCAGATCTGACCATGCAGACAACAGCAACACACTACGGAAAGGTGAACAGCAAGACAGAAGAAATCTGGGATGCTGGACAATCTTTGCCAGAAGCAGTCGATCTACTTCAGACTTCTCTACCACTGGCAGGCTACAATGAAAGAGAAATAAACTTTTAATTTGGGCAACCCTATTTGTTTGGGTCTTTTACAGCAGCTTGGCCTGTATTAATAGCTTGTGTGACTCTGGGTACTTTTCTGGGCCTCATTTTATTGATTCACAAAACTGGAAAGGCTGATAAATCTGATTAAACTTCTTTAGCTTATTGTATTTCCTTTTTAAAAAAAGTATTACATTTAGTAAAGTAAAAAAATTAAGTTTCAAATATTTAAATACGGGATGACATGCGAAAACACCTTGTATAATTTACCCATTCAACAGATAATTACAAAAAGCCAACTAAGTGCCAAGCGCTATTATGTGCCTAAAAATATTGAAGATGCTAAGAACAAAGTGATAGAAGAAATAGTCCGTTCCCTAATGCATGAAAGTTATAACTTGAGAGGGAGCCTAAGAGAAAAACAAGCAAGCAATAAACAAGATTTCAAGTAATAGTAAGGGTATTGAAAAAGAGAAAAGAAAAGCAGATACAGAGTATACTGTGGGTTTGGGAGGGAAATCAGTTAATTTACACAGGGTGGTGAAGACCATGCAAAACCCTGGGTAAAGTATATTCCAGGTTAAAAAGGCCAAGTTCAAAGTCTTCAGCAAGAACAAGACAGTGTATGTTCTTGGACCACCAAAAAAGCTCCTGTGGCTTGAGGTATTAGTGAGCAAGGGAGAGAAGGAAGGTAATGATTTGGGAGGGAGAAGAGGCCGCCTGGTGTTAAGCATACAGATGCCATGTTATTAACGTCAGGAGATGGGTGCTCCTGACGAAAAACAGAGAAAAACTATGACTCCCTTAATTCTGTATCTTGGTTTCAGGAACAAATAATATTCCTAATAGAAAATTACGATTTTAGATGCCCTGCAATCAGTAAGTGACTATAATCTTACATTTTACTTAAAAATGTCTTTACTATGAAACAAGCATTTTAATTAAATGATTTAACAAAAAGCCATTCATTTCTAATGAAGTTAAAGCTTTCTCTGACATTTTAAATGTGAACAAATTTCACACATGAATTTAGCCAACAAAGCACTTCCTAAGTATCTATGTGCATCAGACACTACTGCAGGTGCTAAAGATAGAGAAGGGAATAAAGACCCAGTTCTCGCAGAGTTTAATAAATCAGAATAAATCTCAAAGTGTAAGAATGGTAATAATACATTTTTTAAAACCTCACTGCTTTGGGCTGACTCCTTAATGCCTAAAATTTAGGTTTAAAAATATAAGTCACTGCCTTTATTTTAATTTTTCTCACTTTTTGCTGTAATTGTGGAAAAGAATCCCAACAAGGTGTAGTGTATTAGAAATAATAGTACACATAGTTTAGATCTAAAAAACAATGACCATATTTTGCCATGTATAATGTGCTCCCGTTCATAATGCACACCCACGTTTTTGACCCAAACTTCCAGAGCAAAAAAATCATTTTAATTTTTAAATTCAATTATTTATTCATATTTGAAACAAAATCAATTATCCTATTCCAGGGTATTATTTTGCATACGGATATCATTACTGCTTTCTAGAGTTACACTCTTAACACAAAAGCATAAATAAAAGAATTAAAAACATTTATACAGATGTAGAGGTAGTACTACCTATGTTTAATGAACACCCTTATTTTTCCCTCAAAAATTTCGACAAAAAGGCACGCATTATACACAGCAAAATACAGTAAATCTACTTTCATATAAAAAATTATGAATATATATTCTGTGAATTCTCCCTTTCTATGGCAGAGAAACTGATGACCAATTGGGCTGACACATAATGGAAACAGAACTCATTATTATAATCATTTTATTGAGGATATACTTGTTAAACATGGAGATTTAAAACACATTCATTTATCTCTCCCCGCAAGATGCCACTAAAAGAACAGTAAGTGAATAAAAAACAGTTTAAGATACTAAGAACAAAAGTAACATGCAGGAAAGCAGCAGGAGGGAACCTGAGGACAAATGTGCTGGGAAATGGAAAGCAAATAACTTAGCAGGGTAAAGAAAATTTTAACCTACAAAGCATGTGGAAGAAGCTGCCAGGGAGAGGCAAGCAGATTCACCCTTACAGACCCCACAAAGGGTCAGGGAAAGGGTCACCAGGAGGCAGGGGACTCAAAACAGGGATACTGGGTTGTTTATCTACATGAGGCAAAGAAGCCCCACTGTGAGGAAGACAACTACTTTACTTCCTGAAGAAACTGAACCCGAGTAGATGCCAGTGAGGTAGCAAACTGAAAGGAGCAGTAAGTGAAAGGATTCATACTGACAGTGAGTTGTTCAGCTGTCTCCCGGGCTCCCAGAACACGTCAGCATGCAGGCTTGAGTGTGACATGTCAAACACACACTTCCTTCTGAGACAGGACACAGCAGGTTCCTTCTCACACTGAGACAACGAGAGTCCAAGACTCACAACCCTGCAGCGAAGCCCACCACATAATTAGCTCTGCCAGTGAACACATTTCCAATCTACCTTTTAGCACCTCATTCTGAAATGTGAATAGACAACCAAGGATCACCAGCCATTGCAGTCTACCAACACAAGAAAAAAGAATTCAAAGGAAATGGACTGCGAAAATTTAAAATTTCTAAATAGAATTAAGCTTCTCAAAGATACTCCATTTACAAAACAGAGGTTCCCGAAAAGGGAATACTGCGGGGGGGGGGGGCGCGCGCGCGCGCGCGCAGCGGCTTTTAAATATAATTGTAAGTAAAAGTAAAAGTCAGTGACACAGCTGGAAACAATAGAGAGTCTCCACCAGAAAAGATAAAATGTTAGGATGATAGAAAACAGAAGGAGCAAAAACCCTAGAGCAAGGAGGTCCCAACTCCCAGGCCATGGACAGCACTGGTCTGAGCCTCTTAGGAACCCGGCTGCACAGTAGGTGTCCTTGAATATAATGCGCTTGAATCATCCTGAAACCATCCCCCAACCCTGTCCCTGGAAAAACTGTCTTCCACAAAAACCAGTCCCTGGTGCCAAAAAGACCGGGGACTGCTGCCCTAAGGATCAGTGCAGAAAGTCCAACATCCTTATATAATAGGAGTTCCAGAAAGAACAAATAAAGCAAAAAAGAAAAAAAAAAGAGAAAGAAACCTACAATTGAAAGAGATTCCAATGAGTACCAGTCCAATGAGTGAAAACGACCCACACCAAGGCACAGCAATCAGAGAGGAAAAAAAGAAGAGTGAACAGGATGGCACCAGGCTTCTCCAAGCCAACAGAGGACACCAGCAGACAAAAAGAACTGCTTTCCAAATTCTGAGAGAAAATGATTCAAACTTGGAAGTGTGAAAACAGAATAGAGACATCGACCCTTTTCACAAAGATGGCGCCCAAAGCGAAGAAGGAAGCCCCTGCCCCTCCCAAAGCCGAAGCCAAGGCAAAAGCTTTGAAGGCAAAGAGAGCAGTGCTAAAAGGCGTCCACAGCCACAAAAAGAAGATCCACACGTCACCCACCTTCGGGAGGCCTAAGGCACTGCAGCTCCAAAGGCAGCCTAAATCTCCTCGGAAGAGTGCTCCCAGGAAAACAAGCTTGACCACTATGCCATCATCAAGTTCCCCCGACTACTGAGTCAAACATGAAGAAGACAGAAGACAATACACTTGTGTTCATTGTGGATGTCAAGGCCAACAAACACCAGATCAACCAGGCTGTGAAGAAGCTGTATGACATTAGCTTATGACAAGGCCAAGGTCAATACCCTGATCAGGCCTGATGGGGAGAAGGCGGCGTATGTTCGACTGGCTCCAGACTATGATGCTTTGGATGATGCCAACAAAATTGGGATCATCTAAACTGAGTCCAGCTGGCTAATTCTAGATATAAAAATTTTATACTGTTAAAAAAAAAAGAATAGAGACATCTTTTCCAGACAGGCAAGGTCTTGAAAACTACACCACCCATGCACTTCTCACAAAATATTGGATGCTGGGCACCAGTAAATGAGGGAGTAAATCAAGAAAGAAAAAGATATGGGTTCCCAGAACAAGGATTCTCATAATGGTGACGTAAAAATGCTAAAAAAGAAAAAAAAAAATCCAAGGATAATAGCTATGCAATGAAAGTAGCAAACCCACAGGCCAGACTGAAGGAGTACAGAAGGCACCGAGCTCAAGGCAAAAATAAGACTGACAGAGCATCTGCGGTGCTTCGATATACTGCCAGGAGATGTGAGGGTGACTTAGAAATAGATCCACAGAAAATGAAGGAAATCACTCCAGACTGAAACAACAGGATGGAGAACTCGGGTGGGGGTGGAGGGGGATAATAAACTGATAGATTATCTGATTCTTTTGACCACAGAGATAACTATATTGAAAAGTACAGAAAGAAAACAGCAATGGTAGAATGAACAAACAAAAAATGGAAAACAAGGTAATTATTACTCTAGAGAAAACTATTGTAACCGTGAACAGTATTTATACAGACATAATAGTGGCTATTCTTATATTAGTTTACTATGTCTGTTGCAAGAATTTACCACAAATTTGGTGGTTTAACACAAGTTTATTCTCTTACAGTTCTGGAAACCAGAAGTCCAAAATCAGTTTTACTAGATTGAAGGTGTCAACTAAGCTAGCTCCTTCTAGAAGCTCTAGGAGAAAAATCTGTTTCCCTGCCTTTTTTAGTTCCGGGAGGTCACCAGGCACTCCTTGGCTTGTGTGCCTCTCCTGGCATCATTCCAACCTCTTGCTTCTGGAGTCACATCTACTGCTTCCCACTTAGGTCTTCTCTCTCCCTCTCTTCCTTTACAAGGATCCTTGTGATTACATTTAGAGCCTAAAAGGATAATCCCCCAAAATTCCCCTATTCAAAATCCTTAATTTTACCATACATCAAGTCCCTTTGCCATATTAGGTAATACTCACTAGTTCTCAGGATTAGATGTGGTTATCTTTTCAGGGAGGGGCAATATTCAGCCTGCTACAACTCTGAACACTGGTTTAAACAATATTTATGGTAGAAAAAGACTGAGAAAACGGGAGGAGCAGTGCAAGGGGCAGAACAGAGCTGAATTTTTAGTTACTATTACATCTGAAGATGTAAACTGATTAAAAAAAAAGCTGTCAGAGCATAGTGTTTGGAAACAGGAAAATAAACACAAGAAGGAGCTATAAAGAGTTCAGGGAAGGGACTCAAGTTCAGGGTAGGTAAGAGGGATAGGAAAACATGATTTTCCTGACAAGCATTTTAAAACTATTGACTTATCAAACTACATGCATGAGCTCTATACAGATAAAATCAAAATCAACCTAAAACAAAACTAAGATTAGGTAGTTGGGGAGAGAGAGAAATCCTGATTGGAGACTGAACAGGTACTTTTCATGGCTAAGTGAAGCAAACAAAATCACAAACATAAAAAGTAAAAGGTTACTCATTTATACTTATTAAAAACCTGTGTTAGAGGTTATGAAACAACCAATAAAGTATTTCCTAAATTCATCCTTTTTACAGCTCTGGGGGACAATCTATTTAAAAAGGCAAATTACTAGCAAAAGAAAACCTTATAGTAGGATCTGAGCTAAACTTGAAATGCAAACACAGACTTAACCTAACAATTAAGAATGGCTAACAAGTAGTATTATGATGCAAGCTACTCTTTTAGCTAGTACAAAGCTCCCCGGGAGGTGTTTATTCCTGTAATGAACAAATGTTAACTGATGTGAGAAGAGCACAATGGATCTACCCAGTCTGCCAGAAATGCTGAGTAACAGAATTAAGACACTACCCTGCCTGTTTCCCCTTCCCCTGAAAAAGCCCATGAGCTGCCCTGTCGCTCCAAGTGCAGACCGCAGACCACCAGAGCAGCAGCAGCGCAGACCTCACTGGAGGTGGTTAGAAATGCAGAATCACAGGCTCCACCTGAGACCTACCTGCAGAATCATCATCTGCATTTTAACAAGATTCCCAGGAAATTCATAAGCTCAGGAAGTACTGGTATTATGCTAATACACCACATCTGACAAAACAAAACACCGCACACTTCTGAATAAAGAATAAAGTGGACAAAAAAGGGTCTACATTAGTAGAGTAAAATGTGCTTTCTCTTAGGACTCCTGCAGAATTTTTTTAAAAGATTTTATTTACTTTTAGAAGGGGAAGGGATGGAAAAAGAGAGGGAGGGAAACATCAATGTGTGGTTCCCTCTCATGTGCCCCCTGCTGGGGACCAAGCCCACAACCCAGGCATGTGTCCCCACTGGGAATTGAACTGGAAACCCTTTGGTTTGCAGGCCAGCACTCAATCCACTGGAGCGACACCAGCCAGGACTTCCTGTAGAATTTTGTAAGGGCTCTACAGTATATTCCTTACCCTACTCAAAGTCTGGTAAAGAATTCAGATCATCACAGAAACAGCTGAGTGGTGGAGGAAAGTATTTATAATGTAAAATAATAGCACACTTATAATGTTGTCTTAGGCAACAAAAGGCAGGGCAGGGCTTTTGAAAGCCTCAGCAGTTCTGGGTCAGTACTTCTACTGGGATTTTCTTGAGATCACACCTTCAGATGCTCGCAAACTCCTACCTTCTAAGGGAAAACGGAAACTAACAGCAAAGGATGCTTTGAGCACTACTGTATGTTCAAAGTCCCCCCTTGCTCCCCATTTATATTATTTTTGAGAGCAAATGTATACAATCACAGGAAAGAACAAAACACTGAAGGAACCCAAGAAAAATGGAAAAACAAAACAAAGCAAAAAGGAACAAGCTGAAACTTTTGTTGCCACACATTAATTTTAAATTAGTCAAATTTGGTAGTCAAAATATGAGACCCCAGCCTACCCAATTCTGATGAAACTAACCTTCCAATTTCTCTCTTTAGGTTTTACAAATTCCTAACCCAACCAAGCTAAGCTGTTTTCATTAATGCAACATATACTTATTTTAAGTGCCTATAACCTTCTCCAAATCTCAAAAGTCAGTTGATTTTGATTTGTGGACTCAAAAGGGCTTTTATTCTTTTGTTAATTGTTAATCTGTTATTTCTGTTAATTACAAATTAAATAACTAAATAACTATATCAACAAAACTTTCTGAGCGCTTAAAACTTTCTAGAATGTGCTTAAACTAAGCACTCATCTACTTTAATTCTCTGAATAATAAGACAAGTACTATTAGCTATCCCCATTTACAGATAAGAAAGCACACAGCACACAGTAGTTCTCACATTTCCTTACCCTCTGCCTTCCTTAGCCTGTCAAAAACAAAAACAAAAACAAAAGAAATCACTTTCTTTAAAAAACTTTTGCCCTCTACTTTGCCTCCAAATTATTTCTTTGAGCTTTCACATAACTTTCCTTTGCCGCAATATGGGGCAGGGGGAGGGGAAAGAGTGCTCTACTATTACAAATGACTAACACAGACAAGCATCTCCCAAGAACAACAAAGGATTATGCACAGAATCTTGACCGTAAAGACCCTCAAATAAATAGGTGGGAAAGATTTTTCTGAATGGTAACACTGTGCCTAACACTGTCAACAGGTCAGGAAATGGGCGCTCCCACTCACTGCTGGGGGAAGTGAAAACCAACACCAACTTTAAGGCAATTTGTTAATACATGAAATAAGCCATTAAAAAAAATCACACTTTTTGACCAGCAATCCCACTTCTAGAAATATACCCTAAAGTAATTAAGTCTCACAGGATGTTCATCACAGATTTATAACAGCAAAAATCAAACCTAAATGTCCAAATTAAATTCACTAGACATCCAATTAAATATTATACAACCATTATCTTAGATGTTACTGGGGGAAAAAGTATAATACAAAACTTTGTATGTAATGCCAGTTGTGAAAATATATATTCATGTAAGAAAAAGGACTATAAACTGGAAAGATCTCTGCCAAACTTTTAACAGATGTCACCTGAAAATGTTAAGATTATATGTGACTTATTTTTTTCATTTACTTACGGTGGTTTTTAAGAACCAAGGTTCAACCCCTGGCTCTCCCAGTTACCGTGTGACCTTGGCCAAGTTACTTTATCTAAAGCTTGATTTCCTTGTCTAGAAAATGAATATAGCAATAATACCTATCCTCAGAAGCTAGTTGAGAAGACTCAATGAGACAATGCAAGTAAAGCACTTTCTTGAGCACTTATTTTTAAAGTATATCATACTTCTTTATGTTATTTTCCTTCAAGAATAAGAATTATTTATATTAATAAATCACTGCAAGGCAAGAATTTAATGAAGCTGTATTCTCATCAATCTGAGTATACAAATCAAGACATATTGGCATTCGAAACGATACTAACAAAATGTACAAGAAATTCGGTTGAGAGTTAGATAAGGTGGACATGTAAAGAAAAGGACCTATGTTTAACAAACAGTCAAATATATACATTAGGGGAAAACAAGACACATTAGGTCTTCAGCATTTAGCCTACTCTATAACGTCTACTATAGCCCTAATTAAATAATTACCAAAAAGACCTGGTCACTTCAGACACCATCAGGAACAGTAAGATTCAACTGGAGAAAGTTCAAGGTCTAATTTAATAAGGGTAAGACACAAAGTCCAGGCTTAATGAACCAAATTGTTATTTTAAAAGACAACTGTATCTTAAATATTAGTTATTACAATACTTAGAATCCACTAATTGCATACGTAGATGCACACCCCAAATGTGTACCACCTCCCTAGCAATTACTCAGATTGAAGCTATAAAAACCACAGGCCAGTTAAAAGAAAATGATAGCCACTTAAGTCAATTCCTCAGACTCTCTCTACAGCAGAGCTTACAGATGGATTTCTGGAATATATTTTCCATTTTTCAAATATGAAATGATGAACATGCTCTGGTTAAGTGAAAATGTGCAAGTATGAAATACTTCTGGAATAAGAAGTTTGTGACAGTACCTCTGGGAATACAAACCTGGGAGAATGCGTAAGAGGGAAACATACTTTCAATATATGCCTCGTGTGTGTGTGTGTGTGTGTGTGTGTGTGTGTTTAATCCTAGAAGTATAAAAATAACTGCTTTATATTTGGTTTGTAAAAAGTATGTACCAAGTAAACTTGGTTAATACAGTGGAGAAAGTCAGACAGAGATGTGATCTATGTATGAGACGGAAGTAGTGAAAAATGAAAGCCTTTTCTTTTGTGAATGCCAAGTTTTTTATTGGCTCTAGAAACTCTAAGAAAGGGAACCCTACCTTGTCTCTCCTGTTTATTTTTCTACCTCACCTGAGGACATTTTTTTTATTGCTTTCAGAGAGAGAGGAAGTGGGGGGAGAGAGAGAGACATCGACTGGTTGCGTTCTCTTACGCACCCTGACATGGATGGAACCCACAACTTCGGTATATGTGTCTGGATTACCTGTCCTGACCAGGAATTAAACCTGCGACCTTTCAGCCCACAGGACGATGCTTCAACCAGCAGAGCCACAAGAGCCAGGGCTTTCTTGTTTATTTTTTAGTTTACTTACTATTATCTTTTTTTTCAAATTCAGTTACTATTTCACAGAATTGAACAGAACCATCATCATAATCTAATTCCAGAACATTTTTACCACTCCCCAAAGAAATGCTACCCCCTGATGATAGTTACTCCCCTTATTCCTGGCCTCCTGCCAGTCCTAGCAAATCTACTTTCTCTTTCTTTTTTTTTAAGATTTCATTTATTTATTTTCAGAGAAAGGAGAAGAAAGGAACAGAAACATCGATGTCTGAGAGAAACATTGATTGGTTGCCTCTTGCTCACCCCCCCAATTGGGAACCTGGCCCCCAAACCCAGGCATGTTCCCTGACGGAATCGAACCGGCGACCTTTCGTTTGGCAGGCCAGTGCTCAATCCGCTGAGCCACACCAGCCAGGACTACTTTTATCTCAATATTTTGTCTATTCCGGGCATTTCATGTACATGGAATCATAAAATATGTGGTCTTTTGTGACTGGCTTCTTCATTTGGCAGTGTATTTAAAGTCTATCCATGTTGCAGCATGTCTTTCATACCTTTCTATAACTGCATAATCTTCCATTATACGGATATACTACCTCTTTTGAATACATGACCAGTTGACAGACATTTGGCTTGTTTCCACTTTTTGGCTATTACAATACTGTTTGCTATACACTAAACTTTCTTCATCTGAGCCCTGGCTGGTGTGGCTCAGTAGATCGAGTGCAGGCTGTGAACTAAGGGGTCGACGGTTTGATTCCCAGTCAGGGCACATGCCTGAGTTGCAGGCCAGGTCCCTGTTGGGGGCACTCGAGAGGCAACCACACACTGATGTTTCTCTCCCTTTCTTCCCCTCTGTCTAAAAAGAAATAAAATCTAAAAAAAAAAAAAAAACCCATAAAACTTTTGTGAACAAGTTTCTGTGGATACATGATTTCAATACTCATATATCCAGGAGAAGAATTGATGGGTTATATGGTAAATTTATTTTTAACTTTTTAAGGAACTATCAAACTGTTTAAACAAAGGTTTTACACTTGATCTTAGCACAAAGGCTAACGAGAGATAAAAACAAAGGTATAGAAACATAGTATACAGAGAAAGAGAGAAAAAGGCTTATGTAAACTACCACAAACATTTACCTGGAGAAATCTCCTGTAACATTTATCAATGAACTCAACTCACAATCATTTAAACCACTGAAGGAAACACCATAACTATACTATGCTTTAGAAAGACCCGGGGTATATGTGATTCTTTAATTTAACCCCCTACAGCACCATCTCAACATCAACTTGGAAAAAAGAAAATGATTTACTACTCACATTCTGGCATTATCTGTGAAATTTTTGCATGAGTTTAGCCAAAGATCTCCTAGTGACATGAACAGAATACCAAAAACCACAAAGTGTCACAGAAAATGTTTATTTTAATAAAACTGACCTTCTTAATATTCCTAAAGTGAAGGAATCATGTCTTCTATTTCCTTCACATTCTCCATAGTGCTAGGCATTCAACACACGTGTGTTGACTTATGGATAAATAACTATAGGCTCGCCTTAATCGATCCCCTCCCTATAAACACCAGAGATTTAGATTTAAGAAGCAATATAGCAACATACATAGTTTTACTAACTCATAACCATAGGTGAACATCGCTCAACTTGAGCTTCAGGGTGCTCAGTTATGAAATGACTATAATGTCTACCTCAAAAGCTACTGTAAGAAACACAACCCTGATCATTCCTTATCGACAATTTCATCACAAAGAAATGCAAGGCAATTATCAATTTTCCTATAATGCTGAAGACTTTGCTTAATTAAAATACCCATGAAACATACTAGCTGTCTTTATTGTTAATATAAAGAGATATACAGTAAGGAAAAGTGATGTAAATCTATGAGATTTTCTATTTTTTAAACCAGAAACTGTACAAGTAAGGTAAAACTGGTCAATATTTGGGATTTTGCCTATTTTATCCTAAAAGAGCCTGTCCAAAAAGGTAATTCCGTTCTAATTGTCAAACTGTTAATCTAGGATAATAGATTTGCCTCACAGTAGGACCAATCTATGTTCTTTAATATCCTCTGATATGTTACTTTCATGTTCTGCCTAGGGCTCTTCCTGCCCACCTCCAATCACTTACAGGAAGTACAATGCTTTAGCTGCTCCTTCTCACAGACCCCCAGCTATACAAAAAATACAAAGAGTATATACAATAGCTTAAGAGGTGAAGGCAACCTAAATTAAATGCCCATCAACAGATGAACAAAATTCGGTATACACATACAATCTTCAAAAGTCAGTCCTGTCAACATGCTACAACATGGATGAAACTTGAAGACAAAAAATCCAGTCACAAAAAGACAAATGCTGTAAGATTCCACTTGCATGAAGTATCTAAATTAGTCAAATTCACAGAAACAGAAAGCAGAATGGTGGATATCAAGGGCTTGGGGAGGGCAGAATGGGGGAGGGCAGAGTGGGGGAGGCGTTTAATGGGTCCAGTTTCAGTTTCACAAGATGAGAGAAGGGAGTTCTAGAGATCTGTTTTACAACAGTGTGAATAGAGTTAATACTACCGAACTGTAACTTAAAATGGTTAAGATAGTAAACTTTATGTCAAGTATTTTTTACAATAAAAATGTATTAAAATATTAGGAAGTTAAAAAATACTTGACCTGAGGAATTGGTTCTGCTAGAAAAACATAGATAATTCTCTCCCACGTGAAGGGAAAAAAACCTAGGCACAATCCCATCTCTACTACCAATTTCTGTAATAACCATTTTTGCATGCTGTATCTCTAAATAAGGACTATGTATTGCCTACAACAGCTTGTGTGTCTTGAAATAGAACCCTCCCAATCTCTTCTATTAGCCACAAGAAAATATTAAAAATCTGTCCTGTGCTATCTTAGAAACATATCCATTTCAGGCCCATAAAACTGTTACTTGTGATAAGCTGGCAAAAAATAGAGACACAGAATAACACTAAAAAGCCTGTATTTTTGCGCTGGCTGGAAAGCTCAGCTGGTTAGAGCATCACACAGATACGCCAACGTTGCAGCTTCCATCTCCGGTCAGGGCACATAACAGGAATCAACCAATGAATGCATACATTAAGTAGAACAACAAATCGATGGTTCATCCATTCTCTCTCCCCCCAACCCCTTCCCTCTTCTCTCTAAAATCAATTTCTTAAAAAAGTTCTATTTCTACTTTTACACAGAGCAGACCTGAAACTCTAAAATGGCAAGTTCCAGATCTTTAGAAAATTTTTTAAAATTCCCCACCAATCCCGTTACCTGCTTTGGTTTCTCTCAATTAGATTTCTTCTAAATGGAACAGAACACAAGCAACTGGTTCAAAATCCAATATAGTCCTCTAATGTTTTTACCTATGCTTAAAGTGATAGTTTTTAATTTTAAAAAATTATGAAGGGGATACACTAAAGCTGTCAAGTCCAATACCTTAGAGAAAATTCATCTCTTTAATGTTACGTCAGGAAAAAGAAGTACTAAGAGAATTTCTAAGAAACAATACCTTTTTAACAGGCTAAAAATTATTATTAACATGTAAAACACCCTTGACTCCTCCAAATTTCAGTAGGCATATAACCACAGGCAAAATTTTAGATTAAAGCAGAGGTTCTTAAACAGCGTACAATGGTTAGTCCACAAACCCCCTTGAACTGGAAAAAGGAGATCATAGACTTCAGAAGAGAAAAATCCCAGTTAACATTTGAACATTCAAGGAAGTCAACCAACAGAATCCACAATTACGGGAGACTATAACCCTTGGTATAATGACATGTGGAAGCATTCAATAATGATTTGCCAAGGATTCCACATACACCACGGGCAAAGATCCAGATGACATTTTAATCAACTACTGCTAATATTAACTAAAAATAATTCATATTAATAAAAAAATTGTTTTTAATGAACCCAATGTTTGAATATGGAAAAAATTGGTACAGCAAGCTTTAAAAGTTCTATATATTTTGACAAATTTTTTTAAGTACAGAAAATAGCCACAAAAATACTGAAAATACTAAGCAATAAATAATTGATGCTGCATTCTTAGAATGGGAAATTCAGCTATTTTAAAATAGAATTATATTGTACTTTAAAGTAGAATTTAAAGAAAAATGCTGTTCCTTCTCCTTCCCCTCCCTTTAGTAGTTAAGAGTTGAGAAATAGAAAATTACCATGCCAATTTTATGCCTTTCTTTCAGGGGAAAAAAAACACATCAAACTGCAACATGCTGGGCTCAAAACACAATGTCAAGGGCATCAACTCTTTCTAATGACGAGGCAGCCAACCCAGAAATGGCACTGGACTAGGCTCTGAGGAGTTCAGCAGTCAATCCTACATTAACTATTAATGATAGGTGAACCTAAGCAGAGAGTGGAAAATGCCCCCAAAACCTTTTAGAGTTAAAATATTTTGGCAAAATATGTACTGGTATTTAATCTAAGGGACAGTTATATTTAAAAAGGCACATTTTAGTCCTAAAGGTATCCTTTGGATCACCAGATGAGAGAGTTTAAGGCAGATCTAATTTGGTATCTAACGAACAGAAAGGGAGTAGGCTGAAATCAGTCTCAAGTCATAGGAAAGCTTTAAGACATTCATGCACAAAAGCAGCACACTATTCTATTCTGATCTCTTGTCTTGTGCCTCACGCCTCTTTCCATGCATTTGTACAAGGAAATCTATTAACGGACTAAACCAACAGTTGTCAGGTATTTCTTCGTGGCAGGATTTCCCTTACACTTATTGAAATCAGGGGATCGCCCAAACCTTTACATTGTAAAATATTTATTCATTTAAAACAGTAGTAATAAGGCTTACAAATTAACAAAGTTATGAAAAATAACTATGAAAAGGATGACACTGTCTTACATTGCTGCAAATCTCTCTAACGTCTGATCTAACAGAAGATGCCTTGCTTCTCGTAATTGCTTCTGCATTCAACATACTACCCTTGTTGTGCCGGTTAAACGTATGAAGAAAATCTAGTCTCACTCAGGTATATAGTTGGAAAGGGCAGAGTACTTTAATAGGCTTTGCAGGTAGTTATGGGTATCTCTTTGATACTACACCAGAACGACCACATGTTGTAGTTTCTTTTTTCTTTTTTTTAAATTACTTTATTGAGTAGTTTCTTAAAGGTTTTGGAATCTGAAACCTCATTAGTTTGTCTGTCACATTAAAATCCAATATTCTATCTTGCACTTTTACTTATGCATGATTTTTTAACATCACAGGCATTGGTCATTTGTAAAATACTGATTCAGTTATACAGATCTTCCAAATGTCGTCATTATAAAAAATCACAGCCATTAATATTACTACTGATCTCATCTGAAAAATATTTAGGTATTGGAAAATTACCAAGCTCAGAATGGTAGAAACCAATTTCCAGAATTCTAATTTTTCGCTGGAAAGCTCAAATGTGTCATGGGCAATAAATACTGCCCATTGAAGCAACAGATTCACTGTTCATTTGAAAAAACGTCTGCCCAACATCCAAGTCTCAATTACCACAGTTTGACAGTAGTCCCTACTAAGTAAAAATCATGTTCAATGAAAAGAGCAGTTATTTCAGTCTGAAACTCAAATAATGACTTATGCCAATGCTTGTCCTCCAGACAGCCACTGTACTTCTGGTCTGTAGCAGAAGTGTGCACTTCCCATTCTGTCACACAGAAACAGACTCATGCACTCCACAGTCAAGGTTTTATGAAGCTAATAGTTTTTACTGTTTCATCAAGGACATTCTTAAATAAAATTGGCATTTTTTAACTGCTAGTACATGGTGATGAAAGACAACCACGACTAGTTACTGGCATTGTTCGGTGCGAAGGCTTTGATTCATGTTAAGATACCAACAGATTCACCGAGGTTGCTTTTGTACCATTGGTGCAGATTCATCTTTGTGTTATTATGAAATGAGTTTCAACTCCATAAATGTTTTGAAAGAACTGAAATGTCACTCAGACCACACTCTGAAATGCAATAAATGATAACTATTTTAACCATGGTTATGGACCTTCTCTGACCAGAAAAATGCACATATGTACAAACACACAATACAATTTTACATACAACTTCAGAAGGTTCACAAAGCCCATTTATAGCATGTTCTAGCTTCAGAATTCCACTAGCAGAAAATCCAGGAGGTCTCCAAATTGGATTCAATTACTTCAACACAACAATAATCTACTAGGCATTATAAATAAATTGTTATAACCAAGTCAATTTCAAACAACCTCAAACACCTTCATGTAAACTAAAAGTAGCTCAAGTTTTGAAATAAACAGAATTACATTAGAGGAAGTAAAAAGTCTGAGTAAGAATCCCAACTCCATCACCTGCTCAAGGACATAGTCGGTAATAGCCTACTTTCTCATCTATAATAAGGAAAATCAACAGTGTCTACTTATTTCGTGAAGTTTTTTTGGAGATTAAAAATATATACGTGAGACTCCTAAAACAATACCTGGCACATAGGCACTCAACAAATGCTGGCTGCTGTAATGACTTAGGATGGCCATGCCATCTCTTCCTGATACTGACTCTATAGTGGTAATACTTACATTCAATCACCTATAAGCAATATAATTTATATATTACCCAGCATTTATTTTTCTTTCCTTCTACTAAGAAAGCAACTTGCAGACCCCTGATTACTCAATTATAACTTCCATTACCGCCTAAGAGAAGAAGAGACTGCTGTTGAGGATGCTAGCTAAAACATCTATCTCCAACCCTTCAATTTTCCTATTTAATAGCATAAGAAACTTAAAGTACAGTTTACCTTTCTTCCCACAACTCAGCTAAACTAGGCAATGTATGTGAACAAATACATAATATATGGGAATCCTCTTACTGATTAAATCAATTGCTTCAAACAACTTTTCATCGTTCTGTCATTTCACAATTTTCAAGGATTTTAAAACTTAGTCCACTAGACGAGAGTATTAAGAAATAACTAAGTTTAATTTCTGGCTCTTTCTTTATTTTAATAACCTGAAACAAAATGTCAGCTAATACTCTTTTCAAAGCCATTACCTCACCACTTTTTAACAATAAAGG